>JAGGAS010000023.1:0-22982 GCA_017657355.1 Termitomyces sp. K1Ac | reverse complement strand
TTGAGCAGTGTATACATATAATGAACCAGAGGTACTTACCACAGATGGGCCTTCAGTCGAACCATCGGCAGCATCTAACGCGAAGAGTCCCTGGGCAAATCCAATTGCGAGCACAGATAGAAGCTACCAGTTCGCTTTAGATGACTTCGGATAGACGCGAGAGAAAGTTGGTACCGCAAAGAATATGCCTGATTCTTTCAGCATTCGTGCCACGCAGATCTGCATAGTGCCAATGTATCTATGCACGATCACAGTCAGACTTATATTGAGAATGAAGCTTTCAAGACTTACTTATACCCATCAAAGATCGTGACAAGTTCTAGATTTAGGGGAAATGAAACTCAGAGTTCTTCGCGGGAGGTAAGAGGCTCACTCATCCTAAATGGATGCAAAGCAATGAGCGCAAGCCTTTGAATGTATTGCTGAGAAGTACCAGATAAACGGAGCAGCAAAACTCAAAACTTGGAAGCTCATGAGCTTTGCAGCTGCGGCATTTTCGCCAGAAGAGGAGACCCCAATCACACGCAGAGTAAAAGCTGCAACGAAGAGAGAGTCTGTGATGAAAGCGACGATATGCCAAAAGGAAAGTGCCCGTAGAGTGGAGAACCACACAAGTAAGTAGAACTGAGGGAATGTTAAACACAGCGGAGAAGCATATAAAGAAGGAAACTCTTTACCTTGTGTAAATCTGGATGACATCTTAGTCAATCTACGTCAATGGAATCTTTCTGAAGAACGTGCCTTCCATGGTAATCGCTAGCGCCATTATGTAGAGGACAACCTCCCATTCATCAAACATTCGGTGAGAACCCAGACGTTCCAGAGGTTCACGAACTGAAATACAAATGAGACATGAAATCTATACCTTAGTATTAAATGGCATTACCTGCTTGCGAATAGACAAATAACAATAACAGCCAGATGATGATACGGAAGATATTTTGGTACCTGTCGAGTTAGTTAGTCGTTTAGGTTCAGAACAGAAAACGACAAGGTTCTAGAACCTCGGAACGTTAAGTCTTGAAGTATCAAAATGGCCCCAGAAAGAATGTTCACGGGTATCATGATATGAGACATCTTTATAGAGTGGTATTAGTGGTAAAACCCATATGTCGAAGGAAAGGGCTCACAAGCAATATCATTATTGGCATTATTCTGCTGAATGAGATCTCCATTCCACAAGGCCGTGACAACTTGAGGAAGAAAACATCAGATAGTCGCAAGTTGAGAGGGGAAATATACAGACCCTCTTGAGCTTCATTGGAAGACAAGAATATCGTACTGCCCTAAAATTCACCAGGTGCACAGAATAACGTGGGTTGTACATACCACTGAGAATCGATAGCGACTTCCAAAGCACTCGTCATATCACTCTTCCCACCGTCAAGCTGCCTATGTTGGAAACGCGATGACATGATGGACTTGATTCTTTCGGGAGGGGACATGTGTACAATTCTGCGAGCGAGGACTTCGCATGCAATTGCTGCGATAATAACGACGCGTTTAGGGATGCAATGATTGATCGATGATATGAGAACGCACCTCGTCCAACGTTTTCGCCGTAATCTGCTGGATTGTGATTGGCATCCCACATAAACTCAGCCCTGGCACGAAGGAGACAATATGGGAGCTAAAATCGCGCAGTAAGCACGTGTCATAACCTGGGCAATTTGAACGAATATACAGCCTCGACAAAGTCTCCAGCAGCAGCCGTATACGCTGAAATAACACTGGGAGTTATCACTCTGCTGGTTGGTTCGTTGATACTGTCTGGGTCAACTTCTACTGGCAACAGAGCGAGTGTCAACGCGCGTAGACGCTTCACGAGTTCTAATATGAGTGATCCATCGTCATGACCAGAAATTAGGAGATAGTACTACGGACTTACTAGTTAGTGCATCTGGAGATGGTTTGGCGGAAACCAAAGAAGTGTGTTCGCCATTCTCCGGCATGTCGAGGTTATTCGACATGAGATGAGGAGAAAGTGGGGAAGAAAACACAGATTAGTTTTTAGTGCCGACGCCGCCGTCACAGCAAGAATGGACGTCATTCCTCCTGCCAAGCAGCGCCAAACACACACCTTTAGTCCGCGTTCCACATAATGCCTGTAAGTCACCGAGCCAATCTGCCCCTGTAGATCCTACTCGTAAATGTTCTAGGCATACCATTCCTCCTTCAACGACGAGCCCGATGTCCGCCAGATAGGAAATTTCTCGGTTCTCCCTATCAGGACCAGAATACGCGGTCCTGCGCCTCAAGGTGGGCCAACCACGCGACTGCGGAGACGACAGCTTCATTTACTCACCTTGTATTTGCCAGTGGCAGACCCATTGCAAGCCGATATCATCGACGAAACTCTTGATCTATTCCGTGCCAACTCTCTCTTTCGCAATTTTGAAATCAAGGGCCCAGCAGACCGCACACTCATCGTCCTGATCCTCTTTATATCTGACTGCCTGGCCAAATTGGGTAGCGCGCGGACAGTGCCTTCCCAGATAGAGGCGCAAAAGATGTTGAATACCTTATCTGTCGAATCCTTCCCCATTCCTGGTGACGCCAACTTTGCTTTGAATGCACACTACGCGCCACCTGCTAGTCGCGCCGATAGCGGTAAGAGTCATAGTCTTGTATGGGAATCGTTGTAACTAAATCGTTGATTCGAAGACTACCTACGACAATACCTCACTCAGGTTCGGCAGGAGCTAGCAGCACGTTTAGTGGAGAAGTTGTACGCCGACGGCACGGGGAAGCCCAACAAATGGTGGATGTCCTTCCAAAAGAGGCGTTTCATGAATAGAAGTCTCGGTAATTGAAATAGAGTGTCATGATAGCTTCACACGATATGATACAATGAAATGAACATGAGAGAGAATCCGTCTACTTGTGTTTTTTCCTCGCTGCGTTTGGATTCCTCTTTCCATGTCCAATTTGAGGTAAATCCCCGTCCATCCCACCTGATCTAATCGTCCTGCCCTTGCCGCCAGCTCCAACGCTCATCATCTCAGGAATCCAATCGGGATCCATCCAGCTACCAACACCCGTAGCTCCCTCTGGTCCTCGACTAAGGATTCCTTTCAGCATCTTCGCCTCCTCACGCTCCCGTTTTCCATCCACTTTCTTCTTAGCTCTCATATATTCCGGCTGATCCTCCCGTAATATAAGATTGTCGCCAGTCCCGGTCTTCGCAGAACCAGCTTTCGGTGAGGGAATTGAGTATTTGGTGCCACGAACCTTGTACTGGAAGTTTGGTTTGAGATGCACTTGCATGACAGGTGCATCGGATGAAGCGCCAGGCGCCGAAACCGTCACCGATGCTCTTAGAAGCGATGGG
This sequence comes from Termitomyces sp. K1Ac, assembly GCA_017657355.1. Taxonomy (NCBI): domain Eukaryota; kingdom Fungi; phylum Basidiomycota; class Agaricomycetes; order Agaricales; family Lyophyllaceae; genus Termitomyces; species Termitomyces sp. K1Ac. The sequence continues at coordinate 19,651 of JAGGAS010000023.1, read as the reverse complement.
TTTCCACATGATGGACAGAATTTTTTCGAGTTGTCTTTGCAAATTCTGAGCAAGATGGAGTTAGTTTCTCGTAGGTCTCTCGAAAAGGATTACTCACTTGAAGCACGCATGACACCGCAAAACCTGGCTGATCTTCTAGGATGGATGAAATCTCCTCTACAGCAGGAGCATCAGGAGTTTTTTCCGCTTCCGTTGACTACTACCGTGTTGAGTCAGTGTCAACATCAAGATGGCAGGCAGATTGACTCGCCTCCGGTGCAGCTTCTGCATCCTGTTGCGCCGTTTTCTTCGCCTCTTCATTAAGTGCATAAGTCAATGCCAGAACACACAGATCAGCATGTGATAGAACACTGTAATCTCCTGTTTTCTTTGCCCATTGAATTGCTGATCCGCCTACATCAGAATATGAATTGACATATGTTCTGAGTACACACTATGTGCTAAACTTGCAGCGTCGGGCGATTGCACTTTAACCTTGACTCCGGAAAGCAATCCAAGTTGTTCAAAGTGATCTCGCGCGCGTTTGTCCTTCAGCTCGGCAAGAACTTGAGGAACAGTATAGTATGTCTCTGCAAGGCCACGTAATGGCGACAGGGAGAGGAGAGGGCCGGCATCAAGGACTAGGTTTCTACAACGCGCGGTGGACATCGCGGTGAAGACTAAAAAAAATGATCTCACGTGCACAGAAGCCTACAGAGCGTCGGCCGAGTCATGGCGTCATATCCCGAAACCCGATTCAGCAGAAAACCCTTAAAAGCATTCCTTATCTGCTCGACACGCCATCATGGCCCCCAAAACGTGAGTTCTACTCCGATCCATGTCAATAATTTATCAATATTTTCTAGTTTTAACGTAGTTGTTCTCCACGGTGATGGCATCGGTATGTTTTTCTGATTTTCGACGCGCACACGGGATCTAAATCTCGACCGCAGGTCCTGAGATTGTCGACCAGGCTACGCGTATTCTTGAAGTAGTGTCTGAGGCATCCTCAGATTTCAAACTTAATCTCGCGCCCCATCTCTTTGGAGGGTGTGCAATCGATGCCACTGGCGAACCACTACCCCCCTCTACCCTGAAGGCGTGCCAAGAAGCCGATGCAATCCTCATGGGTAAGATTCATCTCTTTATTCAACGTACAGTGAACTGACACCTTGTAGGTGCCATTGGTGGGCCCAAATGGGGTGTTGATGCCAAAGTTCGCCCCGAACCCGGCCTCCTCGCACTTCGCAAAGCACTTGGTCTCTACGCCAATATCCGGCCCGCGAACCTCGCGTCTGACTCCCTCTTGGATTACTCTCCCCTGCGTCCCGAAATTGCAAAAGGTGTAGACATCATCGTTGTTCGTGAACTTATCGGCGGTGCCTACTTTGGCACGCGCAAGGAGCAAGGTGTCGCTCCCGATGTCGACACGGCTTGGGACACGATGATCTACAGCGTCCCAGAGGTCGAGCGCATCACGCGGGTTGCGGCACAAATTGCCTTGACTGCCAACCCGCCTCTTGAGATCCACTCGGTCGACAAGGCCAATGTCCTCGCGAGCTCACGGCTGTGGCGGAAAACGGTCACAGAAGTCTTGACCAAGGAGTACCCTCAACTCAAACTCCATCACCAGCTTGTCGATTCGGCCGCGATGCTCATCACGTCCGCGCCTCGCAAGCTCAATGGAATCATCCTCACTGAAAACCTGTTCGGTGACATGTAAGTTCAACGCGTCCTATTACAATCATGTTTATCACCGACGCGTCAATTTAGTCTCTCCGATCAAACCAGTGTCATCCCGGGATCTCTTGGGCTTCTCCCCTCCGCATCCCTAGCAGGTGCACCTTCCACCCCCTCGGATGACTTCAAACCCACTCTCGGTCTGTACGAGCCTATCCACGGCTCTGCACCCGACATCGCCGGCAAGGGTATCGCGAACCCCATCGGCACGATTCTCAGCGCTGCGATGCTCCTCCGGTACTCTCTTGGCCTCGAGAAACCAGCAAAAGCAATCGAAGATGCCGTGCGGAAAGTTCTGGATTCGCCAGAACTTGGCGGACTTGGCCTGAGGACTACTGATCTAGGCGGAAACATTGGGACTAAGGAACTTGGTGATCGTATTGTGGAGGTGCTCCGTGGCTTATTGTAGATCTCTGAATGATAAGTTAGAGGCAATGTAGAATAGAGGATAAAAAAATACTGTATTTACCGTAAGGGAGTTGTATGTCAACAGACACCTTTCTGTCCACATCCTGTCGGTCAATACCATTGCCAAAAGTCCACTTCTTTGCGACACGCTATGTGCAGATATTAATGCACTGTTTTTACCGTAACACAAGCTTTCCAGCCAAAATAATCCCAATACGATAGAAAAGGTCTAAAGTCTACATCACAGGTACGAAACGACTGGACGTGGCAAGTATAGAAGACAGTTAATAAGGCTTATTTTGCAAGGACAATGCAAGTTCTTGCGGGGATATACACCTTTTCTCCAGTAAGATCTTGGTTACTTGATTGGAAGGCAACATCTACATACCTGAAGCGAGTTCTTCCTTTCATTACACTCGATTGGTGTTGTGAAGAATTTGCCATCAGTCTTGATGTTCGAGAATCCTCCAAAGTTTGACTCATCGCTACTCAAGACGATACGATAATCGCCTGCCTCATCAACGCCAACCCTATAGTCGGTGAAACTCTTGGTGGGGTTGAAGTTAAAGATGAACAAAAGCCCAGCGCGTTCATAGACGAGGACCTTGTCGCTTTCATGTTTGAGAGAAACATAAGCCTGGGTAAAAAGTAACAATTTTATATAAGGTATTAGCGTGTTTGAACATAAGGAATAAATACCTGGGGTGATTCAAGGTATCCGTAATGTTCTGCCAGGTGATTCATCCCCTTGTCAAAGTTGTTGAGGTACTTATAGCGGAGAAGAGGGTCATCGACAACATTCCATTGGCGTCTAGCATAATGGAAAGAGTTGTTATTTCCCTCACGAGGGAAGTCAAGCCACTAAAGAATGATCAGACGCGTATTCAATGAATGGCACTGGAGTACCCACCTCGGGGTGACCAAATTCGTTTCCTTCGAAATTCAAGTAGCCTTCGCCACCCAATGATTGTGTCAAGAGACTAGCGCAATATGATCAATAGAGAACAATGTTAAGTAAACAAAAAGGTTTACCGTATCATCTTGTGGAGGGCCAATCCTCGAGCAATAGTGGGAGTCATTTCGGTCAAATCAGACATATTTGTGTCTTTAGGAGAGAAGCCAATGTCAGTCAACCCCAGATGTCAACAGAGAAACGTTAACATACACATCTCTTTATCCATGAGCCAGAAAGCTACTGTCTTGTCACCAACCAGGGCTTGATCGTGGCTTTCGCAGTAAGCGATGCTTTTTTCTCCGTGGCGTCTGTTAGTCAGAGTATGAACAATGTTCCCAATATCCCATTCCTCATCAGACTTGTGCTTGAGAATCTTGATCCACATGTCGGGAATAGCCATTGATAATCGATAATCGAACCCTACGCCTCCCTTGTCGACTGGTCTACCGAGAAGAGGCATCCCAGATACATCTTCAGCAATTGTGATGGCATTGGGGTAGAGACTATGGATTGCATCATTGGCCTTGAAACAGAATAAAGGTGAGTATGTAAGGCAGAAAAGTCAGCGATATTCTCTCACGAGCATGAGGTATACAATCGCCTCTGTATCAGCGGCCTCTCCAAAGTATTCGTGATAGCCTCCAGAGAAGCCTGTCCCAATACCGTGATGCTTGTACATCATGCTCGTTACACCATCGAAGCGGAAACCATCGAATTGGAATTCCTCCATGTAGAACCTCAGGTTACTCATCAAGAATCGAAGAACTTCGTGATGACTGTAATTGAAAAGACGGCTGTCCCAAAGATCATGACGCCCTTTACCTCCTTCGTGGAAGTACTGATGGTCCGTGCCGTCAAACTCGTTCAAACCATCGAGGACATTCTTGCAGGCATGAGAGTGAACGATGTCAAGAAGCACAGTCAAACCCATTCCGTGTGCCGTGTCGATAAGCTCTTTGAGATCTTCAGGGCTACCATAGCGAGAACTAGCAGCAAAAAAGCTCGTCACTTGATATCCGAACGCTGCATTTGATTACTAAATGAGAAAGAATGGGAGATATAGATGAAAAAACAACAACACTGACATGCATAATATGCGTGTTCCATAATCGCCATGAGCTGAATAACGTTGTAGCCGAGGTCCTTAATGCGAGGTAGGACATTACGCGTAAACTCCTTGTATGTACCAACTCTGCCTTCAGCGGTAGAAATACCGACATGGGCCTCGTATATTCTGACATTGGTTGGTTTTGGCAGACGAGCATTCTTGAATTTGTAGATCTCCGATTCAGGTGGATTCCAAAAACGAGCATCGTAGACCGGGGAGACACTCAGATCTTGAGTGACGCGTCTGATCCAAGCTGGCAGACGTTCGATACGTCTGCCAGACGGAGTAATCATAGAAATCTAAGAACAATGTCAGTTCTTGGACGAGGCGAACGCGCGAAAAATACCGTGCTCGACCTTTATCTTGGAATCATGGGGGATGGCACAAACACCAGGGGAGACAGGTGGTACGGTGATCTCCCAAACACCAAATTCATCCTTTTTCATAGGATGGGATGTCCTGTTCCATTCATCTAGCAACGTTCAGATGTCAATCTTTTCCTGCAAAAAATGATGACATCGATACGCACTGAAGTCACCGATCAAGTTGGCTTCGATCGCGTTGGGAGCCCATTCTCTATACACGACCTCACCGCTCTTGGAGACATTGAAGCCGAATTTGAGGTACCCCTTCGTGAACTTGTCGTAACCGCCTTCATGCCCTTCAATCGTGTCCTTCCATTGACGAAAGACGTTGTATCGGTTCTTCTAGTACACATACTCATTGCGGCGTAAGTATAGGAGGACGAGGAGTCGTGGGCATGAAGGACCGACTGAAAAAGTCTGTTTGAGGAATATAATCGCGAAATAAACCACTTCACTCACCGATTCAACACAAGTCCTTTCAACGCTCTAATCTCGCGTCTGAACTCTTCCTCCGCAGGGCCGATTGAAGAATTTCCGCTTAAAAACCCTGATGCACTCGATGGGACCTGGTATGGCATATACATCTGTGTGCTTATATAGCCAGTAAAGTCCGAGAGCGCCTGTAGAGTGTGCTGGCGGGAGTTGTGTTTGGGCTCGGAACTTTTTGGGAAGGCTATTGCGAGTTTCTTCATCGACTTCACTACTGGAGAAGGATCCATGGGAGCAGGAATATTATAAATCCATCGTGTGGGCTTCTGATCCTCACTGTTCTCTCTCTCAGGGGTTGTCCCGGTAAACAGAGTTGAAGTGGAAAGTGTTTGCCACAGTAGTTCCTAGATAGAAAGTCAGCATAAACTCCAAGAAGGCAATGACAGAATCTTCACTTCATATTTCTGCCCCTCCTCGGACACAAGCCATGGAATATGACCTTCCATATAACGGAACAGTTCCTCGGTTGTTGGTTGTGATGCCTCCCCTTCTTTCCCTTTACCAAGCCCCTCCAAACTACATCGAAGGAGGGTTATCGGAGGGATGCCATTCATGTCAGGATCCTTGTCACCAAGGATTTTAAGTATGGCGGCGATCGTATGGCAAGCCTGGAAGTTCGGAGCCTCCTGAGATGGATCCGGTGAAGGAAGAACAGAGTATGTTTCAGTCTGTGATTGCTTGAGGGATGCAAGCGACTCGTTTAGTTTCCGGAGCAAGGAAAGCTGTCGTGATTTGAGAGACTGTCGTGCCAATGCGGTTTTTGTGATGCGAGGGAGAAAGAAACGCTGTGTCGGAATGATTTAGCACTCAGCCGATACAGAAATGAACGGATCTCATACATAGTATATAAAAATGAGAGCGGCAGATCCTCCTACAACCCAGGAAAAGAGACGAGAGAGGCCAAGAAGAAGGGTGGGGAGATTGGATGGCGGTAATTGTGGATACGCTCTAGGAGGGATCGCAGGCCTTTGTATTTGCATTGGCTTGAATGTTCTTTGAGCCACACACATAACGACGGGAAGGAACACTTACAACTTCATGCAAAAGGATGTCAACCTCGTTTTCATTGAGGCCTTTCTCCAGAAGAAATCGTCTTTTCGCGGCGACATCCTGTTGCATGATCTGCGGAGATTGGAGGAAACCACGAGCGCGAGAGAGCAATTCTGTTCGGTCTAGCACAGGGCTCGTTGAGATCTCTGACCCAGAAGGTTCCGGTTTTGTGGATTCAGAAGGCGGGGAAGGCTGAGCTGACGAAGGGGCTTCTGGGGAATTGCTTTCGGAAGGTTTTCCTTCAGTCATGATAGAGTGTCTGTGTAGTACGGAAAAACTGGAGATCTAAGTAGAGCTCAAGGTTTGGGTGGTGGTCAAAATTCACGCGCAAACGCGCGCGTTGCCGGTCACGCCTCCGGCTTTTTTCAGCTATGACCTCATCCAAGCAGATCCAAGCTGGGTGTCTTTTCACACCATGGAAGTGACGGAACCCCTCACTTACGAATGTCAAAAGACCGGGTTTTTTCTCTTCGTCCAGTTCCACGATGCAAACGATCACCGTTCTAGTTTGTCTCTGGTTCAGTCTAACCACGGCACAGCTTCACCCAACTAGACCGGCTGAATACCAAAGACTTCCATCTCTACGCGAGACTGCCAGTATCCAGGATGCGTGGAAGAATGAGCGAATCGCCAGAATTCCCTCACTTCTAAAGAAATACAATCTCGATGCATGGCTGGTAGGTCCTGGAATCCAGCCTTTATGTCCAGGGTTCACAGGATATAAATTATCCAGATGAGCCAGAGAGAGCATGCCGAAGACCCAATCTGGTGGTCTATCAAGAACTCTACGGACTTCGATGTACATCGTAGGTTTACTATAATCGGGGCCATACTGCAGGGTTCGTTAACCTCCCAGCCGAAGTCCCTGTTCTGGGAGAACTACACATCCTTCCAAATACCTACTACAGCATTGAGTTGCACGCGTATCATTTCATTCCGGAAATGAACCAGACGCTTCGATTCCGACAGGAAGAAGATGCTTATTGGGTGGCGGAGACAGGTAAATGGGAGTTCGTTCGGGGACGTCAAGAGAGTTTTCACTTGATTGACGCCAGGAAGAGAGTGCCATTTGTGCCATTCATGGTACAGAATTGATTGTTGAACCGCCGGGTTAACGTATCGGGAGAAAATTTATATGATACAAGTGAAGAAGAATTCCGATCGAATACATGACAGTCGAAGGATATGAAAACGTCTCCCGCATGGCGTGTTTTAAATATTGATATCATGAAGGCGCGAAGCTGTTTAAAACATGTTTGCAAGCTTGCTTGCTGCTTCCCTTGCGTCCAACTTAGGACGTGTTGGCTGGACACGAACAGAAGCTGACATCTGGTGAGGTTTGATATGAGCGAGAGGATCGACACTGTTTTGATACGTCTGTCCATTCCCTGAGTAGCCAGGTAGAAGTGACGCCGAAGAGGGCCGTTTGAGAGGATCAACATTCAGAGGATCACCGGCATGTGGTCGACCGTCGAATGTCGATGAAGAAGCGAGGGGCGGAGTAGGCTGAATGAACATAGACTTCGTCCCGTCAACAAACCGACCACCGAGGGGAGGTTCGTTACTGTAAGACGGCCTCTGGTTTGGTCCAAGAGAGGAAGGTCCAGCGCCGGGGCTTTGCGGAGGCATAGGAGATCTAAACGAAGGATGGTTCGAAGAGAAAGGCGCTCGTTGTGAAGACAGCGTCGCAGCCGACGAAGTCTGGACGTCTTGGTTCAGATATGGAGGCTGTGTCGGAGAGTTGGTGACTTGGGATGGAGATTCCTGTGATGGGAAGCTTTTTAAGGGTGGACGATTGGGAGTAGGACCTGGTTGTGCGGAGTGAGGTGGTTGAGGTGATCGCCGGAAGCCATTCAACGGACGTTCATTGTAGTCTTCGAGTTTCGGTACAATGGTAGGTTTGGGTGCACCGTTGATTGACGGGACAACCTTGTTAGCGGCATTGCTAATATCGACTCGCAAAGCCTCCAATTCGCGTAACAGCTGTCGTTCATACATGATCGAAGAACGCGCATGCTCAATCAGTGCCGTGGTGATGTCGTCGTTTGCGTATCGATTATGGGTATCAAGAGCTTTGTGCAGGTTTTGTGAAATTCCATCTGCTCGTTTGGCCAACGTTTGCTCGTACTTGTTTGCCTAAAAATACAAAGTCAGTGTTTGATAATAAATGAGCCCATTTGAGCTTTCTGACCTCTTCCATGTCTTCCAATGCCTCATCCACTCGCTCAGGTCGTATGTTAGAGCTAGCCTTCAATCGTTCAATTTGTCGTCGCTTAGATATTGTAGTCTTCACTGCTTGCTGATACTCCTCTAAGACTCCCGTCCGCATCTGCAACGTCTCTTTCGCAGACCGCGCATTCAGGCCTTGATATCCCAATGAGTCTCCTATCACTACACATTCGCTTATAGCTTGTGCGTGGCCCAAGTCAGCCATACTATGCCATGCTCGTCCTATCTTCCTCAACGCATTGCCTAACGGAGGATGAGCCTCGGTTGTTGCAACGTTGACTAGCTTGTTTCCCATCTCAATGTGGGCAGCAGTCAGAGCTACAGAAAGTCGTTAGCTAGATACAAACTCAAAAATACGAAACATACATTTTCGACCAAGAGCCAGCTTGTCGATCGCTTTGGCGGTGTCAAAAAATTGGCTCTCTAATTTCGTGAGCTCAAAACGAGCCCGCTGAAGTTCCTCGTCCTCATCAGGGACGTTCTTGCGCATTAAAGAGAATCCGGAGGAAGTCTTGCGCCGGGGTCGGGGTGTCGGTTGGTATCCAAAGTCATTTTCAATGAACGAACGGAGGTCTTCATCATAGAGTAAGATTGGATCTTCACAAACCCTGGTGATCCAACGCTGCAACATGATTTTCACGAGACGATCATCCTCTTCATCTGTCGGGGCTGAGGTCTGGGCAAGGGGTATAGCAGGGATGATAGTTTGCGGATTGTTATGGATAATTGCTTCGTAGAATTGTTGAAACTCAAGGTAAGAACGCGACACATTCCGATAAGTCGTTCCCGTGAAATTGGAGAGATTGGTCTTCGCGCTGTGAGCTTTGAATGACACAAACTATTACATATAACTCACTTGTGCATCAAACTTCACTAAAATGTCTCGCCTGTTTCTATCCAACCCTGTAATCCTTACTCTAAGGTATGGTTCTGCCTTCGCATACTTTGTTCCGACTATTTCTCTGGGGGAAATGAGTCCTGCTTCGGGTTGTCCGTATATTTGTGGCTCTTTGCCATAGATTCCCGGGGAGGGCCCTTTATCTGGGGTTTGTGGGACTGACGGGGTTGAAGCGTGCCTCAAATTAGGTATGGGAGAATTGGGAGGGTGAGGTGTCGTGGGCCATGGAGGGGAGTCGTCACTGTTATCCGCAAATATGCATGCTCCTCGTCCATCCATAACGGTAAGATGTGACCCATCTTCACAACTTTTGTCCGCAAGTACTTGTCTAGATCATTGCCATAAACAGCCTTGCCGCCAATCATAGTAGCACCGACGACGTTCTCGGGTTCCTCTCCGGGTTGCACGACGTAGGGATTCGACTCCGCTGTCGGATTCTTCTTAACGAGCTCCGGATGCCTTTTTTGCCAGCTACGTGGAATCATTGGCACACGTTCCACGACCTTCAAACCCTCCTTCTGCAATGCCTCAACTTTATCAGGATTGTTTGTGAGCACTCGGACGCCCTCGGAGTCGCTAGCGGTTTCCCCAAGCCCAAGATCACGTAAGATGGCGCCAGCAATCTCATATCCTCGTTCATCGGCCTGATGACCGAGCATGAGGTTTGCAGTCACTGTGTCATGACCAAGATCTTGGAGGTTATAGGCACGGATTTTCGACAGGAGACCGATACCTCGGCCCTCTTGGCGAAGGTACACCACAGCACCACGACCAGGTATCACGGTGGACCGTTCGTTCGGTGACGTGGAAGGAATGTTGATGGGTAGAGAGATCTGTCGCATGGCCTCGTCCAATTGCTCACCGCAATCGCAACGCATGCTACCTACGGTTTCGCCAGTGAAGCATTCCGAGTGAATGCGAATCAGCGGGGAAGGGATCGCGGGATTCAGGGTATGTTTCCGGGACGTCGGTGTGGGTTCGGATGGTCGTTGCGATGTTGCCGAGAGGCGTCCGACGTAGGCACCTCTGGTAATACGATCCATCTCGGTTTCTCCTTCCCACACGGCGTCAAGGGTTCGAGAACGAATTGGAGGCGCTACTATCGGACCGGGTGAGTCGGATAACTGTGCAGGGTCTATGACGATTGCAAGATGTTCTTTGGTATCGCGGTTATTATGATATAGGTGAAGGAAAGCTGGGCCGTGTGGGGTAGGTATGCGAGTACGTGCCATACACTTTACCTCCACAGGTGCGAGAGCGGATACGACAGGGGTGGAAACAGGGAGTGTTGGTACCGTGGTCCGTTGCTTGCCATCGGGGATCGGATTGACAAGCGACGACCGTCGTTTCTTGGCTGAGAAGTCAGGCGATTTGGGCGAATCCCTATCGGAGTCGAGAGGATTGTTTTCCTTGCCTTCTTCAGGCACAAGGTTGCGTAATCGCTGTCTTCTTGGCCCCTGAAGACTGACATAAGTGAATCGTCTGCGCTCGCTTTTCTCGTCGCCCGTGAATTTGGTCCAATCGTACGATCCCTCATGTTTGGGCATCATGACACCAGGAAAAAAATCGTGATGATAGTGATTTCGAGTGACCTGTGGACCGGACGCAGCGGCGGCAGCAATGAGTAAGGGATCAAGTGCGGCATCTCTGCGGACAAAGCCGGCCTTGAGATTGGGTTTAGCAGGAGCAGTCAAGAGATCGAGGAGAGCAGCATCAGACTGCTGGCAGGGTGCAAAATGAGAGTGTTCTGTAGCGCAGGACATGGAAGAGAAAACGAACGGACGTGGGATTTGACGGGGCAGTGTGGATTTATGTGTTCGACAGGTAAGAACTGATTTGATGTCATTCACATGGGAAAACTTACATATAGCGCCACACGTGATCTTCCGGTATACCCGGGATACTTCCGTCTTAGTACTGCTATAGTCAAGTCCATTGCTACCAAGTAGTCTGCAGTCTGCAGTGCGCTGGCATAGGCAGTCGCTGCTGCCATCATGACATTGCTGCATTGACCTTCTAACCATGTCTTCTTCCTTGTACACATTTCTTTTCGTGCTTCGTCTTGTTTTTTTGTTCGTGCCTTTCTTTTCTTTTCCCTCCGATTCAAAGTTCTCATGACCTGACTAGAGTGAGTGCTGCACCGGCGTTGATTTCTTCGCATCTGCACGCGGCCGTTTCTTTGTCAATCTCTACATCAAAGCACCATTCTACCGTTCACCACCATCCTATCAGTCAACAGAACAGAACAGCCAGTGCTCGACCTTCACACCCGCACGCATTTTCAACCTCCGCGTCTCCAAATTCTGATCAAACCCGAGCTTCAACGCATGTTGTAAAATCTCCTGTCACAGCGGTAGCCTCCCAACGAGAACCTCACCATTCATCGACGCAAACCCCAATTGTAATCTTCTTCGAAGTACTTTGTGGGATTATTGCTGTCGCTTTCGTATTGGCATTCGTGCGCTGTATCATGTCATACAGGAAGACTCCAAGACAGGACCGTGTGGCGGCAATGATCAGTAGATACCGCTTAGAAACGGAGATGGAGGAAGAAACGCGTAACAGCCCTCGTCTCAGGAATAGGTATTCCATTCATTCCATAGAGGATCCTGTTCCTCCGTATCAGCCGCGACCCCCGTCTTATGTAGAGGTTTCTCGTGACCTTGATACGAGAGCACCACCTACAAACTCCGTTGAACAGAATAATGCAAGTCCTCCCGTCTCTCCAAATAATTCGACCTCTTCGTTCCGAGTAACTGAACCGACGCGTGCACTGGATTCAATGCCAAGCCATACCCTGTCGAACGGATGAAATACCCCATGATGTCATAAAGCTAAGAGGACTGGTACGCATCTTCACGTTATTCTTGGCTCTTTATCCTTCTTTTCATTTACACCCTTCGGTAGCGAACTGCACTGAATCTATGCACTCAGAGATTTCGTTTCTTTAGTAGTGTGTCTGCTGAACGTATACATATGCTGCACTATGGATACTGTACGGACTTTTTGGTGGACGGATCTAGATAAAATCTAACTTTGACCAACTTAAAATTGATTTCTTCCATCTTTCTTCAGGTGGATATGTACTAGATCTTGGGACGGAGCATGAGATTATTGGCAAGACAGGATAGGAAGCCGGGCAATCCTTTGATTTGTTGGGTCTGCAGGTTGTTTAATCAGCTGCAGCTCTGTCCCTATGTGCATTCCATGTACTCATGTACCAATGTTATCTTCCTTTGAGCAACAATCTTGGAGGATATAAGTAGTTAATGCGGGCAAAATGCGGTCGGGGTCGAGGCAACCAACAAATGAAATGAAATGATGTTACTTCACTGGCTGACTCGCGCTCGTTCACGCGCCGCTGCGTCCATCCAACTGCAGGTTTCAGTCGCTCTCCGAGACAACCACCATGGCGCCAGCCAAATCAGCCAAGTCGCATAAGCATGTGCCTAAGCCGCCAGATGCTGCGCCAGAAACCATTAGTGCTATCGTCGGTCTCGTCTCCATCTCCCTCGTCCTCTTCATCTATGAAAGGGCGTTAATTCCCATCTATGCTACGAGCCCCACGACATACTTTCTCAATCCAATAATTGCAGCAGCTGTTCTGCTTGCGACCCTTAATCCGATCAGCATATCAACATCATGGAACTGGTTGTACACTGCTTTACACCTGGCGGCGGCACCTAATGCGACATACTGGGTATCAGTCTTGACGTCCAGGAAACATGACCCTCTTTGGGGCCCGGTCATCACGCATGCTGTCGTTTTGCTTCCGCTCATATTCTTTCTGACGACATCGGTAGTTGAGGCGCAGGTGAGTGCTGAGACAAATGGGATGAGTTCATTTATCTGATGGACTTTTAGTTGACATGGGCTCAGCGAAAGATGCACATCACTCGTCCACCTCTGACGTATCGCGTCGTAGCCGCAGGAGTATGCTTTGTCGTTGGAAAAGGGCTGTCTCGGCAAGTTTGGACGAACCAGGCGTATTTTGACAATATTTCAGAGAGCCAGATAGTAAATCTTTCTTTATCTCAATCTCTATGTTTTTATAATATTTTGTGTCCAGTTTCTCGGTCTCGCTGGCCTCTCATGGTGTCTCTGGATATACAAACACTCCCTTGGCCTCACGAAACGTTCAAAGAATGCGACCCTATCACATAACCAGATAAAGAGCATCCTCATCGTCGCCTCGATCGCGCTCTGGGGCTCTACCTACCGATATTTAGCATCCCCCGTCCTTCCTCACCCGCTTCTTGAGCCCTACCACCGTCCCAACACTTCCATCATCATCCACTCGTCGGTACAGTCGGTTACCGGGTTGATTGTTGTTGGAGAAGCCCAGCCTCCTCCAGACGATGACGGTTCAGGCGACCAGAATTTGCATTCTGTGCGGTATCTCCGCGCTTCGCACTCGATCTTGGGAGGGGTATGGATGGGTTCGAAAGTCATGACCCTGGATCATGTAGCGCCTATTGAAGACTCTTTTGGCACGCCCCTGGGCGATTCCATCTATAGTACGTTTGTGCTCCAAGAGGCCGTTCGTCTTGTCAGTAATAGAGGGAAAGGACAAAGTGAAGGCTGGGATAACGGGCTGATAATGTATGTTCACGTACTACGTAGAATGCTACGCTGCTAATAGCTTTTCAGTGGTCTTGGGGCAGGTACTTCAGCGACTGCCTTCATTCGACACAAGATTCCTATCACGATCGTCGAAATTGATCCTGCGGTGTATGATGCCGCCAGGACATACTTTGGTCTCCCCGGTCCAGGTCCAGGCAAGGTCTTTTTGGAGGATGCGAGGGCTTGGGTCGAAAGAGAACGTGACAAAGTTAAGATTGGCGAAGCGGAGACGCTCTATGATTTCGTCGTCCATGATTGCTTCTCTGGTGGGGGTGTTCCAGAGCACATCTTCACTCTGGAATTCTGGGAAGATCTGAAGACGATCATGCAGCCGGACGGAGTCGTGGCAGTTGTAAGTGATGTAATTTCAATGATTTGGTTGGATCGACCCAACAGTACTAGAACTTCGCGGGTATTCCAGTGAATCATTTTCGTGAGAACCCAGTTTACCTTCCTCTTTGATGGATATACATACTGTAGGCTTAGCGCACTTTCACGCCCTAGTTTCCCTCTTTCGGACATGGCAACGGTCAACCGCAGATTGTTGGTACCCAGAAATAACGCCCAAAATGGCGTCTAAATCCGACCGTTAGCCTTTGCGGTGATAGGGGTAATTCTACGCTCTATGTCTGACCACCTCCAGCTTTCAACATCCTCCTCGCCCGGTCGCGCGTCCAGCATCTCTCGGCCAGCGTGGCCTTGGCAAGTTTCAACTTTGCGTAATAGTGCATCGAGTCTCTCGGCTAGTTCCTCGGAGTCCAGGAATCTGACATCTGGCTCGCCCCGCCCAACCTCGATTGGTTCCGGCTCCCTTCAATGGCAAGCTGTCCCTAATTCGAGGTCCGCCAGCACTATGGGGAACAACGCTCACCGCAATAACATTCAAGAGGACACCATCCGGCAATGGTCGTTCACGGTACTTACGTTCATTCCTGCGCCACCGCCATCGCGTTGTCTAATGTTCTTTTCCCAAAGGGCTTCGAATGGACTGTCCGCGATGTACACAGGTTGAGGGATTTTGTTGAGGGTGTTGATGCGCAAAACTCTGAAAACAGTGAATTCGAGATACTAAAGCAATCACATATGCTGGGAGACAACAAGTTCAAGCTAGAGATCGGTGCATTTTCATTGAATTGCCTGACTAGCATCAGGCTCAACCCAATGTAGCTTTTACGCCGCCTTCAGATGGTTCTTCAGATTCGAATGACAAGTCTGCGCTATCACTCTATATCACGTCGTTGATGGACGACTTTGCACATGCGGACTATGAACTCTCAGCGTCAATGATGACAGCTATTAAATGTCAAGCAGATCGTTTAGGGGAACGAGGCGCGCCGCCAGAATGGGTGTGGGACTTTTGGCAGTTGGATTGGGTGTTTCGGCACGAACACGAGGTCTGGGGTAAGTGTCGCGTGTTGTAAGTACAGAGCAATGTTACACTAATTTTACGTGCATATCTAGAGTGTCCACTTCCACCCCTTTCTGCGTTGCTTGAGAATGAGAGAATTCGAGCGACAGATTCGTTTGTTATATCTGTTCAGATCCATTGTCCTTCTGGGCCTTCCTATCCGCAACAACCCGCCGTGCACTCTGTCCCAAAGGATTTGTTGGATGGACTTGAGGCTTCTCTCGACAATCCTAGTTCGTGATATCCATATCTTATTTCGACAAGCATCTGATATGTGTCGTTGACCAGACACAGGAGATGTTCGTTTCATATGTCTAGAAAGACAACCTCCGCCTTCTCCATTGGTTGATTCCACACCACTTACTAGCCGAAAATCATCATCTTCCTCCTATGCTCCCTTCTCTTCTCGAACCACAGTCCGCAAGCGCGTTATTTACGCTCACTCAGACATTCTCAGTCGACGGTCCGAGTACTTTGCCACCATGCTTGCATCCTCATTTTCTGAGAATCCCACTCTCACAAGTGGGGAGCGAAAGATCTACACGATAATAGTCGAGGAAGCGGATTTTGAGACCATATACTGGTTGCTGAAATTCTGCTACACTAACTGGCTTCTCTTCAGGGAGGACGATGATCCGCGGCTAGCGATGGATGGCGTTGGTGTTGGGTGGAGTGCCAAATGGCTGCACACGCGAGGTGGGGAATGGGACTGGAAAACTTTCCAAAGGGATGATAGTGCCACCAATGATACCAGAAGTGTCACTAGTGGAGACAGCATCGCCTCTGTAGTTGACGCAGGAGGATCATCACCCCGAACAGAAGTCTTGCAGCCCGTCATCACTACAAGTGCGACCCCGACTCCAGCAAGTTCGTCCGGCCCCAGGAATCCGCCTACGACCAAAGGACCATCCACATCACGCGCAGGGGTTTCCTCTCCTCGACGACCTATACCACCTTCTGCCATACCCAGCACTTCCAATGTTCCATCCTCATCCCGGACGAAACCTGTTTCGATAATGCCAGTATCACCGACTAGTTCTCCCTCGTCTCGTATCGGGTACCCGATTTCTCCTATAACAGGGAGACAACACCCTCTAAGCCCAGTTGCTGCCCCTGACCCCCATCTCCATCCTACACCGACCCCAAGGCCTGCCTCAGCATTATCTCCCGAAGTTTCTCAAACTGTTCCTATCCTAATGGTCAGTTCATTAGGTGGGGCCCAGAAGGTGGCAAGACAGTCATGTGCATCTTCCGTCGTCTTCGGTCTCCTGGCCATTCAAACTCGTAGGATTTAGTCTGCGAATGCATTGGTAGTCCAAAGTGTTGAGGACGGTTATTTTAAATAAAGGCCCGACATACATACATATTTTTATGCTGGGTTTTTGGCCGGTTCTCCTATGGCAAGTTAGTTTGTTTGACAACAAAAGAGCATTGATATATGATCAAACTTGAATGTTTGTCACTAGACGCACAAAGCAAGAACTTGAAGGAACTGACTGTTTCACCTATTTATTATGCGATAATTCTTCTCCGTCCTCGACTCCATACAGCAGATTTCGATACAAATGCTTCTTACACTCAAGTCCAGGATTAGAATTGAAAACTTGGAAGATAAAGTGCCCACTGCCGCGTCGGACAGACTCGGACCAATCCGGCATTACGTGACTTCGTGACCAAGTGATTTTGGTCTCTCTTACTAAGTACCACCAACCAAAGTTTGCGCGTCGAACATTGGTCGAACATAACGCACTGTCATCTTCGCGTCAGCCTTACTTATAACAGTCGATCTGCTCATATAAGGATCACTTCTTTCAGACCCCACATATGTAGTAAGTTGATAACTATTCATCTACATTGAAGAGCTACCTTATCACGACTTATATGACCAAATTCCGGTAGACATGTCTCCTTCTGCTTTACGGGTGCTCGCTTCGATGTTAGACACAGATATGCCGATTTCGGGTCTCAGGAAGTTACCACTCGAGATCATTGAAGAAGTGGTACAATGGGCTGATCGAGCCTCTTTGTTGAACCTCTCTCTGGTTTCTCGCGATGTTATGCATAGATGCCGAAGGGTGCTTTTTCATACCTCCTTTTTGTTGATCAAGGCACGTCCTTTCCCGATAAGATTGGTGACATCCGATTCAACCGTTTCCTCGATCTGCTCGAGAGCTCAAGTACCACCATTGGCCCGAATATCAAAGCCATTGTCATCGACCGTATCATCGTTGACTTCTTCTATGCTCTTCAAGCGACCAACATTGAATTGGAATGCATCAAAATTTCAAAGAATGACTTGTTCAAGTTATTTCAAAGCCCTCTTATGTAAGCATGACGCTTACAGCTCGAGAGTGGATGGTCGGGCCTGGGTTCCGATCGTGTTTGGACATAAGCGCCGATCGCGTTCTCGATCGTGTCAGTATGAGACATTGGACAAAACATATATATAGGTGAGGTGGTCATAATGGTAGTTAGCTGATTTTTGAATCATACTCTGTTCCATTCACGTTGAGTCTCTGGTTAGTGAAGTCGGACGAGAGATCGTTTGCTTACACTTTTTTTTTGAATCGAATGGACTGTGACTTGTGACTACCTCACTTGGTTTTGCAGCTGTCCGACCTGTCTATCGGGGAAGGGGCTTCTGGGCTTCTCCCGCTCGTCTGGAGCAATTTATCGCTTTGACTTGGGGGATCGATCACCTGTAGGGTTGGTTCTTATATATAGGCTGAGGAAATGGCTGCTTTCTCTCGACCTCTCTTGGTGGCGGACTCACTGGTTCCCGACATACTGGCTCGTACTCGGTCTCAGCGTGTGCTTACTCCGTCTCGTCCTCATCCTCGTTCGACGTCCTTGTCTCGTTCTCGTTCTCATTCAGCTTTGGCATCTCGTTGTTCCTCGCCATTGACGGATCCCCCGGATGTGCCATCGGATCACGACCTGCCAAGGAGATCCCCTTCACCGAGTTTGTCTGGCTCTGACTCTTCTGATTTCATAAGTCCTGTCAAAGTTACGTCAATGCCTTCCTCGTTGAGTTCTGTGTATACGGCCAAAGTTTTGCAGGTATCTGCGAGCCACGCTCCCATCATTGGACGAGGGACGATTGGTCCGATGCAGCTCGACTCTTTCGAATACTGTGCGAAACGATACTTCAGTCATAAAGGCATCCCCGCGGAGAAGCAGGTTGAGAAGGTGCTGTACAATATAGATTCAAGCGAGGTGCGGGTGTGGGTTCGGGAGAATGAGACGGAGTTGAAGAATCTGACGTTTGCAATATTTATGACATGTCTGAGGAGTGAGGTTTTGGCAACCGATTGGGAATGGATCACGGCACAGCTTTTGACGAAGAAACAGGGGGAGGAAGAGAGATTTTCGGAGTGGGCTAGTAGTTTGAGGGAGGCCAACGACACGCTCATCAATAATAAACGATTCTACATCCCGACGGAGAAGATGCGCGATCATCTTCTGTTGCATTGTCTCGACGACCTTAGGTTGGATTACATGATTGGGAATAAGGATGGGTGTTATGACGGGATTAAGGAGTTCTCAAAATGGTTGAAGATGGTGGGGGACTTGGACACGGCGCTGGCAGCACGAAAGATGCAGATAAGCAAGCAGTGGGCGGCGGCGGTTGCGGCTTCAACAAAGAATCACTTGAAGAACATTTCGAATTCGACAAAGGGTCAGAGTGCTAAGGTTCCTGCCGCTTCCACGGATGCGCCTGTCACCTCGACAGGTAGAGTCTATGTATATCCGCTTACGGCAGAAGAGAGGAAGTTGCTGGACGAACATCAAGGTTGCTACCAGTGTCGACGTGTATATGTCGATCATCGTTCGAGGGAATGCCCTGACAAGGGGAACCTGTTGACATTGGTGGAATATGAGAAGCGGAAGTTGACGCCGGCTTTTGTGGAGGCAGCGAGGAAGACGTATATGGGGAGGGGAGGGTCATCCAGTAGGGCACAGGGAATGCCGGTCGCAGCGGTTTTTAAGGAAGGGTCAGACGACGACAGTAGCAGTGACGCAGGATCTGAGTACGTCCTTCCACAACACATCACCTATCCGTGCCAGGTCTCGGGCCCGTTACTGGATCCGATGTTTGTTGAAAATGCTCTTATTGACACCGGATCTCCCCCAGCACTGATTTCACAGACGCTCGCGACACGTTTGGGGCTACCGGTGCATAGATTGTCTAAACCTTTGGCAGTGTCTGGGGCTTTTGCAAATAAGGACTCGAAGGAAGAAACATTGGTACTGTCGACGTACGTGAAACTTGTAATTGTATCTCTGTGTTCCAAGTGGGAGTCTCGATCCCAGGTGTTTATCATCTGTCCGAACTTGCATTCTGAGTTGATCTTGGGGCTCTCATTTTTGAGGAGGAATAAGCTCATAATTGATACTG
>JAGGAS010000022.1:22415-34037 GCA_017657355.1 Termitomyces sp. K1Ac | reverse complement strand
CAGAGGCAATGCGGGAAGTTGGCAGATGGAAGATCGAGGATGAGGTTGGACTTCCTGGAAGACATTGATCTGCACTCAGGGTCCTTAGGTACTGGTTTCGTAGCCGCTAGAAAGCAGATTCGATTTGTACCATGGATCGTGAACAAGGAAACATATAAGGCATAGACAACATAGCATAAGAATAAGATAATGATATATGGTTGGGTGGGGATGGATGGACAGATGAATAAGTGTTTGTGCGTGACTATCGATACAATGGTTGTTGGGATGCAAATTAATCGGACCGAGTAATATAGATGAAAGAGGAGCCAAATCCACAGTTCAAGTCATCTGCGAGAAGATAATATGACAAGATGGAGATGAACAGCATAAACAAAGCTTACTATGCAAAAAGGCCATCTTTCTGAAGCTCTAGCGCCAATCTTTGGGCTTTCTCGCACGCATCCCGAAACTCCTTCTCCTTCTCTTGCCTGATTTTGTCTTGACTGACTGGGAGAAAGATTGTATCCGGAGACGGTAGTAAATCTGCACCGCACGAGAAATTGAGGGATGCAAGTAACCCATTATTGTTTTCAAACCCAGCATTAGTCTTTCCAAGAGTGCTGACATCATCTTTGTCGAAGGTAGACCCTGAGAAATCCCAAGTCTCGTTAGAGATAGGGTTGAGGGATATTACAACAGGATCGGCTGTAGGGGGATGTGAAAGGCCGAAGAAATTCTCAAATTCGTTTATCGGGTGAGAAATATGCGGGGACACTCGGAAGTTTGCAAGATCTTGCGTCAAGGGTTTAGGTTCTATAGAAGTATGGTTATCACCCGATTGTGCCGCTCGAGAAACAACCACACCTTGCCCCATGAAATTCACAGAAGAGTTCGGCTGTCTGAAGCTGTTCGAGGACGAGGACAAGTTAGTAGTCCAACCGAAATCAAACTCATTCCAAGGCGCATCCATTACGGCAGGAATGTTGGCCACCTCTATCGTCGGGTGCTCCAAGGTTTGTTCTGAGTCGGGTGAAGCTATTGAAAAAGAATATAAGATCGAGTCATAGAAATTCAATATCACGCTCACTGGAACGCGACTCAGTGGAAGTCTCACGGTCAAAGTCAGACAGGCTGCCCAGTTCCACCGAGAAACCAGAGGGAGCAATTTCAGCAGCCTCAGGACGGTCAAAAATTTGCTGGAACCAGCCGTCAAAAGATGTTTCGTCAAACAAAAGATTGTTGGATAGTGAAAAGGGATCAGAAATAGCTTGCAGACAGGAACCCATAGGAAGGTGCCGTTGTCGTTTTGGAAGGCTCTGACTATCAGATTCGGATAGACGACGCTTACGAGTGGCCACCGTCGCAATAAATGAAGAAGGAGAGGGAGGGTCAGTAGATTTGGGGACTTGTAGAAGTTCATCGACAGAGGATGCAGGGGAAGGCAAGCCAGTAGGGAAAGCAAGAATTTTGGGAGACGGTGGTGGAATGTCCAATCTATACGTTGTAAGTAACTTGCGCTAAAATGAATGAACGGGGATCTGATACCTTGTACGTTTTGTCGATCTCCTTCCTTCATCTTTGTCGAGTTCTGCCGGCTCCTTGATGGACGAATTTCGACGTTTTCGGCGATTAATTGATATAGATTGAGTAGAACCGTCGTCAATCTCGTCATTATATGATTCGGGCAATGGGCGTTCAGGTTCAGGTGATCGGTCGGGCGAGGGATACGCCTCTCTGTCCTTCCTCAACTGTGCCCGACGAATCCGTTCAGTCTTTGCCTCGGCCTTTGTTTCTGGCGTTAGATCTTTGACAGCCGCAGCCAGCTTCGTAGCCAGGATCGTTTCGTCAAATTTGTCACAATAAAGATCCTTTGCATTTTTCAAAATAGAGACGAGTGCGTGTTCGGCACCTTGACTGAGACATAGCTTCTCGTCGTTGGCAAAAAACCTCGTGGCAGCATCTACTATGTTGACACGTTTGTTGGAGAAGTGAGATTTGCGCGCATCGTTCCATCCGATCCGTTTCCGGGCGTCAATAAACCAATTATCGACATCTTTACGAGGGACTCCCGATTCTTCAGCGATAACATTCCGAACAGAGGCGGAGGGATAGGGATTTGAAATATTTTTCACGAGCCAATCGTGAGATTGCTTGATATATGGAGGAATTGGAGTTGGATTGAGATTCTCCGGCATAGGGCTTTCAGAGTCTTCAAGAAGAGTCGACATCAGTTGGGAGGACAGAGCGTCCAGGTCCGAAAGGCTCTGAACCATCTTTGTTACCTTCCCAGCAACAGCATACGCAGCTGTGATGATAGGAATCTTCAAGGATCCCGACTCCATCGCTGCGGTCAAATCTGCAGCTAGCGTAGTCCATTGACGAGTGAAATCTTCTATAGATGATGGGTTGAGAACAGGATTAATCTGGAGCATGTCGCCCTCAAAGACAGATATTCGGTGGAGAAACTGGTCCTGGTCCTCAATGTCGGAGGAAACCATGGTGGTGGATAGAAATTTGAAAATGTGTACTTAGGGCTTAGTTACTGTAGAACAAGAGCTTATGTCATGCATTGTTCGCCCTTTTCGGACATTCCCCCTCAGCTTCGTTCCTCTACAATGACACTTAAGTATTGAATATCTCTGTAGCTGATTCCTTCTTCCTTCTTCCATGCCTCACTCAGACAACCACATCCAAAAACTCTTTTTCGATGTTGCGAAAAACCTCCATTTTCCCTGCACTGCGCTAGAAAATTCGTCGCAGCAGACTCGCTCGCTGACATCTCCAAAATACAACGACGGTGTGGTTTTACAACTTCGGGCAATTCTCCGAACGGCCAACGAGGCTAGAAATCTCTGCGCAGCAAAAGGTTCTGTAAATAATGAACCAGAGACGGCGGAAGACGTTTGGGACCCTGTCCACGAACAACTGGCTCGTGTGTGGGCGGAAGGTGCTCTCTCTCGAATCCGGGACCTTGTAGTCCAGACGAAAACATTGCGTGGTACGCCAAGCTTGTCAGTCAAGTCAAACAAGGCTGTTTTCAATCATGTATGCATCAAACATCTCATCCTTGACGTTATCGTCCTTTGTTGACTCGGGATTTTTGTAGGAATATACGCCCCTGTTGGAGAAATATTTCGAATATAATGCGTACCCTTCTGCAGCCGATAGAATCGTCCTAGCCAGAAAATCGATGATGACGCCACGGCAGATTGAAGTTTGGGTACGCTTTTCATTGTCAATTTTATCTTTCAATTCATTGGCGGTTCAGTTCCAGAATCATCGAAATCGGGCAAAGAAGGAGGGTAAGGTCCTGCGTAAGCTGACGGATAACACACTTCCACCCGAGCTCTCTTTGAAATCCCTCAAACGCAAGATGCCACTCTTTGTTATAACTTCTGATCAGAAAAAAACAATGAAGAAACCCGAAAATCACAAGTCTTCTGAGAGAGGGGCCGTTGTGAGCGATCATCAATTGTTGCTTGGATTAATGACTCAGTATCAGGCTCTCTTAGACAATCCCGACATCAATCTCAAGACATGCAGAGAGCGATATCAATACTGATCCTTTGAACCCTCCTCGACCACCGTATGCTTTTCCAACTCAATATGTGCCTTCCTCCGATAACATTTTCTCATCCAATCTGAGGATCCACATTCTCCCTGCTCCCGTGTGGTACCGCAAGCCCGTAGATCATTCTCGCCATTGCAAGCCTCAAATCGACATAGATGATTTTGTTATGGATTTTAGTCAGAAGCTCCACTTGAGAGTACCAAATTTTGATCAACATCAGCCACAAGCGTGTCCGTCCTGGTGTGCTTGGAGAATGACAATCTTGGAATCTGCGCCTCTCCCCTCACTTGTCCGATGGGCCACGCCCCTTCTCACGCCCTCACACCTTTTTGGATCATCACGAACATTCAGTCTCCTACAGTCCTCCGGAGAAACCACGCCTCGAAAGGTTGCTCGACTTTCCAAACATGTTCCTCAATATACAAATCTTGCTCACTCATACAGGAGCTCACCTGTGATAACTGATTCCATGGCTTTACAATCAGTGTCATTCACCCCTACTTGCTCCAGCTCTATCATGTCACATCGACGGCTGTCCACGTCGTCTAACAGCTCCTCGTCGTCGTCGTCGTCATCATCATCATCGTCATCGTCATCGTCATTGTCATCGTCATTGTCATCGTCATCGTCATCGTCATCGTCATCGTCATCGTCATCGTCATTGTCATCGTCATCGTCATCGTCATCGTCATCGTCATCGTCATCGTCATCGTCAACCCCTACAACACCAGTATCATTACATATGTTCTCTAGAAATGACCACCTACGACCCATCACTGTAGCTGGTATCAACTTTGATGATATGAACGATAATCATGTTCATTTGGAAAGTATCTGTTTGCAGATGGCGGCAAGATCACCATCGTCACCGGAATTTATCGCACTACCATTGCAAGCCCAGCCTATCTACCATTGATTGAGATCCTCGCAACCGACCTACATAGGGCGTTCACGGACGACGCCATAGATTATTATATATCCGTCCGTTATCTCTACTTCCGTCACTTACTTCCCACTACATACTCACAGTTCGCGTGCTAGGTGTGAATATACACCGAGTCATTTGTTTGTACACACTCTGCTCGATCTAATCTATATTGATCGGTATCTATGTTGTCGTTGGTACTACCGGCGTGGTACGTGACGAACAACAGGGGCCCATACTACATACTCACGTACTAGAGGTGCTATTTAGTCTTTGTAGGTATGCCTTCTGAGTCAGTATACTCCTCTACTTGAGTTCTCCTTCCTGGCGTTAGCTATAGTATCTCTTAAATTAATTAGATTTTCTGACAGAAAACATCGTGCTATGCACCTACCCAGTATTCGGGAAGCAGCCATTGCTTCAAGCTTTTCTGGTTGTTTCTCGCCACTCATCATTCCTTGTGTCGTATTACTGGCACCAGGCATTCCTGAAGAGTCCCCATTCTAACGGAGACTTCGCGGGTGATGCCAGATGAGGCAGGAGTCCTCCATTCATGCACAGCCTATAGCTACGTGACATGGCTGGTTCGTCACTTTGGTTGCAGAATCAATGTCAAGTATGTAGTCCATACATAAATGTATACTAGAAACCATAGATAACTATGTGGTTGCAAGTTCCAGCTCTAATTGAAGGGCGTCTTCCTTCATCTTGAGTAGCTGTATCATCTTCTCTGCCCGGACAGTAGCTTGCTCCAGGGAACGAGTCCGGCAATCCCCGTGATAGGATGGTGGGATAGTAGCAGTAGGCGATTCTGAACACCCCGCAGGAGCTGACAGAGGAATCCCGGCAGTGATGTCGAAGGTGTGATCGCAGGTCAGCGAGATAGGCATATCAGGAAAACTCCAGGAGAAGTAGGTTGGGGACAAGGAGGGCTTCATAGTAGAGTCCATGACGGACGCGGGAGAGTAAACTTCGCCCGTATGGTTGATGAGATCGAAATCGAACGAGGGAAGTGAAGGCACGCAAATATCTCTCAACGTAATTGGAACTATGGGACATGTAAGCATTGGCAGCTGAAAGAGTTGTGAAATTGATACCTTGTTCGGAATTAATTGACGAGGACGCGCTGGACCATAGAAATTTCAATTCTCCATTACTGAAATCAGTTGTCGACGTTGTAAGGTGAACATCGGGTGGCACCTCTGGCGCGGGCAGATCGAGAACGTGTACTTCGCCTAGAATCAATTGTTTTAGATATGAAAATTGAGAGTTTGACGCAAACACTCGAGAGAAGCGAAAACTTACCAGTCTGGACATCAGCACAATCGATGTCAGAAAGAGTCCCCAACTCAAAATCAAAACCAGTCAAGTCTTTGCAATCACTGTCAAAAACATTTGGTAAATCAAAATTTTGTTCGAACCACCCATCAAAAGGCGTGGAGTAAGGGTTGAATAGAGCACTTGACATGGATGAGGGATCAGAGACTACTTGTATGCGAGGGTCCTGTGGTAGATTCCGAGGACGTTTAGGAACAAATTGAGTGTCAGATTCCGATGAACGACGTTTGTGACTGGGCACACTGGGTACAGGCTGAGATGAAGACGATGTCTCAGAGGGTTCAGCGTCTTGAAGGGGCTCATCTATCGATGATACGGGGGAAGGTAAACCCGTGGGCAAGGGCACAGTGTTGATGGATAACGAAGAGGATTCATCCAGCCTTGAACAATTGGTTAGCACAATAATCTCCGTGACCATTCACGATTATGATACCTGGCTCGTTTCACGGGTCTGGTGTCCTCGACTTGTTCAGCATCAACCAGTTCAACAGGTACATTCTGACGTTTACGACTGGTGATGGATATGGATTGGGTGGGAGCTTTGTCAATGTCATGATCACAAGGGGCGGATGAGTGATGTTCAGGTTCGGGTGATCGTTCGGGTGATGGATATGGATCTCTGGCCTTCTTCATCTGCGATTGGCGAAGTCGTTCAGCTTTGGCATCAGCCTTGGTCTGTGGCGTAAGATCTTTCACGGCTGCATCCAATTTAGAAGCCAAGGTGGTTTGATTGAACTTGTCGCAGTAGAGATCCTTCGCGTTTTTCATAATGGAGATAAAAGCATGCTCGGCGCCTTGGCTGAGAGATAGCTTTTCATCGTTGCCATAGAACCGAGTGGCAGCATCGATTATGTCGGCACGTTTATTGGAAAAATGAGTTTTACGCGCTTCATTCCATCCAATACGTTTTCGAGCGTCCATAAACCAGCTATCAACGTCTTTACGCGCAGCTCCGGATCTCCGAGCAATGATATTTCGGATGTCTGGGGAAGGATATGGGTTGTGTATATTTGCCACCAGCCATTCGTAGGATGGTTTGATGTACGGAGCAAGAGTGGGTTCAGATATGTGACTAGGGGGAAGGAGAGTGTCTTTCGTACTGCAGTCGAGTATGGCGGCGGTTTCGTCCAGGAAAGATCCCATGAGTTTCTGAGAAAGACTTTCGACCTCCAAAGAACTCTCGATAGTATGATATACTTTGACGGATAGGGCGATTGCGAGTGCTGTGGTAGAGGGCTTGAGGACATTGGCACGAATAGCCACCTCAAGGGCGCTTGTGTATTCGGTGTATTGTTGATAGAAATCATCGACGCGTGAAGGTTGAAAGGCAAGTAAACTGGACTCAATAGCGGAGATACGATGAATGAACTGGACGTCTTCGTCGTGCCTCATGATATCGAGAAAATGGGAAGACTTTGGTTGCCTTCGAAACTGAGAGATGCACAGCGCGCTCTCGAGCCCATTGTCAGAGTGCGTTATTACGTAATAACCATTGTTCGCCCAAATTGGTTGACAATATCTATGGACGATCCATTTCGCCTGCAGCGCTGCAGAAAAGTAGCAGACGTCTCCTTTCATTGCATACATTTTCGCCCTAGCGACTGTGCTCCACATGCGCATGCGCTACTCTCAGTCTATCTCCTGGAGTCCTTCTCTATGTCAAGTCTCAGGACATCACGCTTTTGACCTTCCATCAATACCCATGGCTTCAAGCATTGCGCCTCAGCTGGAGGCAATCGGACTACTGCCTGCGGCTGCACGCCAGGTGTCAGACGCTTACTTGAAGGCAGCACGGAACCTTCACACCGCCTGTGAGGCCTCTCTACGAAAGGCATATCGGAAAGCGTCAAGTCCTGAAAATCGCGTTCAGCAAGAAGATTTTCAAGCGATTTGCAAGGCCTTGAACGATGCATACGCCCAGCAGACTGGTATCTGGGCGTCAAATGCATTCACAAGTGCTCGTGAAGTGGTTTTCAAAACGAGAACGGCAACTCATGATATTCAGCCCGTGAAAGAGAAGAAGCCAGTGTTCAACCATGTATGTCGCAAATCTGCGCAAGAATCTTTCTGTTGACCTACTTTCGATTTGTTCAGGAATATACCCCACTCCTTGAGAAATACTTTGAATATAACGCGTATCCTTCTGCACCCGATAGGGCAATTCTGGCAAGAAAGTCAATGATGACGCCCCGACA
Organism: Termitomyces sp. K1Ac; assembly: GCA_017657355.1. Taxonomy (NCBI): domain Eukaryota; kingdom Fungi; phylum Basidiomycota; class Agaricomycetes; order Agaricales; family Lyophyllaceae; genus Termitomyces; species Termitomyces sp. K1Ac. Next base: position 26,026 of record JAGGAS010000022.1, on the reverse strand, counting down.
AATTGAGGTCTGGGTACGTGTCTTTTTGTGGCCTGGCTCTGAAGGCTTTCTTTTGATTTTTCTCTAGTTCCAGAATCACCGCAATCGTGCGAGAAAGGAGGGGAAAGCATTGCGGAAATTGTCCGAGACCCCACTACCTGTCGATCTCCCACTCAAGTCACTTGAGGATAAAATGTCCTTCTTTACTGTACCTGTTGATCAGCGGAAACCATTGAACGAACCCAAAAATACGTCAGACGAACTTTACGAAGACCTGGTGTGTGTCATTCCACCAACTTTGTCACAGTATCATTGAATTCTTCCCTCTCCATACCACAGCCCTCAAGAACAACACTTTCAATCCCAACAGCCCCGCCCACTAGCAACATCGACACTCTTGATCCTCCCCGACCACCCTGTGCTTTTCCGGCTGCCTATACTCCATCTGACGTCAATCTATTCAGCACTCAACCTGGGGTGTACAAGTTTCCACCACCACTCTGGTATCGCAAGCCTGCCATGCATACTCGTCTACCTCAGATACGGATGGACATGAACGAATTTGTTTTGGAATTCAGTCAAAAACTTCACCTCAGGGCCCCTGCATCTAAGTCTCAGCGATCTCACCCTTCACAGTCTTGGTGTGCTGGCAGATACATTCCTTGGTGTCCCGCACCCCACCCTGCGTTGATTCGATCAGCCATAGCTTTCCCAACATTACTCACACCCACAGAACGACTTCAAGAGATCACTGCGTCAATATCCTTCCAGCATACGTTTGGATCTTTGTTGCCCACGACACTACGTCAGGCTTCCTTGGCTACTCCTACTCCTCGTAAAACTGCTGGTCTTCCTAAACGTGTACCCAAACGCAAAAGCCTCGCTCATCGTCCTAATCGTCCTGCGATATCAGAGAGCTCGTCAGAACCGGTGCAACTGTCGACATCCGGTTCTCGAATTCCGTCTATCACTTCTGACATAACAGATCGACGTCCTTCTTCCTCATCGAGCAGTTCGTCGTCAAGTTACCCTACGACCCCTGTGCTGTCAGCGTCGGCTCTCCCTGGAGACACCGACTCGATAGCCATATCCGTGTCCGGTGTAGACTTTGATTTTGTCGATGATTTTGTGAACAATACCAGTAAGATCCCTTCGCCGGACGAAAAGTTGATTGCTTCTTCGGTGGCTACTCAACCTAAACAGCATTTTGCGTTTGGTTTCGATACACATGTACCGGAAAACCATCTACACCGATTGCACAACTCACCATCATAAACTTCACGACATTAACCTATGGATATAAATATGCCTACACTCATATGCTAATCCGCGCAATATTCATAAAGCACGTTCATTCCTTCTCTTGGCTTTCCTTGCCCTATCCTTATCACTGGATATTTCTCCTGTCTTTTGGCTATTTCAATGCTTTGTCGTATACCCATCACTCTCAAGACTCAAGTGTATTGATTTGTATAATGTACCAATATAAACTCGCTACTTGAATGTTAAGAGATTGGACAACTTGAGAACTACCAAAATTCAGATACATGGTATAGGTATAAGTAAAGTTTTAAAAAGTAATGGTTGTACAGCTTGAGTTGTTGGCATCCGTTTGGATATCTTCTACTTCGCAAATTGGGATGCCTACAAAACGGTAGATTCGTTGAGTATTATCGCGGCCAACTATTCACAAGTGACTCACCAAGCTTAGCAGTCCACCGAGACCTCCAGAATTGCCACCACCAATGAACGAGGATCCTCCACCGCCAAGTTTGGACTGCACTAGCAACTTCATGACTGTCATGGCCGCACCATTGACAGCATCTTGTTTGTTGCCCGATGAGCCTCCTCCAGATTTGTCGAACAACTTTGTTGCTTCCGCCATCGCCATGCTGATCAATTCAGTCTGTGAGCCTCCACTGCTGCCTCCAGAGGTGAATTTCTTGAGGACCTGTTGTAATCCGGTTTTAGTATGTGAAGATTGAAACAGCGAGAGCGGTCACCTGTAAGGCGGCAGCACCACCAAGGGAGCTGGCACTCAGACCGGAGGCACCTCCTTCGTCATATGCTTTGCGGTGAGCATTGGTTACTTCTTCCTCGTCGATAGGCTTCTCATGATCCTCCTGTGAAATCGTGAGAATGACCGGCCACTACGCAAAGGATTTTTCAGTAAGATCTACCTTGTTATTACCAAGGAAACCAAGCGCGGTCTGGAAGAGGTCTTTGTCCCCAGCTCCATGTTCATGTGCTTTGTTAACAGCCTCCTCGTGGTCGACTAGATCAGGGATTCAGAGTTAGATTGCGTGAGATCCTTATCGGTACAATACTCACTTTGAGTTCTACCTCCGGAACCGGGGGCAGAATTGTCCGGGGAGTTGTATTCCTCACCACCAGTCTTCTTCACACCCGCTGAAAGACCATGACGAAGCAATATCAGTGATATGTTATCTGGGAAGAGATTGATCGATCGCACATTGAGACTCATTGTAAGTCTCGAAACCCTTCTTTGCGAGGTTGATAAAGCTATCCTGGAGCAAATCGGTTAAGATCGAAAGGACACAGGAAAGGAGGGAGTCGTAAGTACCATGGTGTGTTGGGTATGAGCTATGTTGACAGCAAGAATGTGGACCGATGCATACTATATATAGGAATGACATCATCAATAGATGCGCCACTTGACCCGGTTGGGTGATTGCCGGCATCATGAAACGCGCGAATCCATAACTCCATAAGCTTATAGTGCACGGCTCTCAAAGATAACATAGTATGTAAGTAGATTTTTTTGCTACTGAAAAAGCTACAATCCTGTGAAATGAGAAAGATCCATAGTAACTAGCGTTATCTGTCACTCCCGCCGCTTGGCTCGGCTGGCCGTTGTAGAAGTAGTGTTCATGGTGAGCGAACTACATACTTTCGAGAGGCGCGCTTGTCTTGGGGATACCAGCAGAAGATGACGGTGTTGAAGACAGAGCTGTATCTGCAGTCCCCAATACACCTTGCGCTGCCCCTTCGACCTTCTCTGATGCTTCTTGGTTTTGACTAGTTTCAGTCCCAACACCATGACTGCCCGGAAGATAGGACTACGAAGAGAATCAATTCAAGTACCACACATCGATGAGGTCATCAGATGTATACCTGAGCGGTTGAAATGACTTTATCGACCATTTGTTTCGCTTGTTCTACGTAGCTTGCACCAGTTGCTTTCAAGGCTTCAACATCGTGCTGGCCTTCAGCTACAGCTGCATCAGTTTGAGCGGATACCTGCTGTTGCAGCTGGTCGGCAGCCGAAGGTTTCACTCCAGTATATGCTGGACCTTTGTGCTAGAATGAGAAGGTATCAAAAAACGAAGGCTAAGCTGAGAACATAGGAACGCCCACCCTCGCGACGTTTGCCGCATCTTGCGCGACATCGTGGACGTGCTCCGCGTTTCCTTCGATTTCACGAGCAATCTTAGCATTCGGCGCTTCTATCTGTGCTTCTGCTGCAGTTGTCTCGAACTCAATTGCCCTACACAGAATGTGGTCAAAGGATTGATTTTAAAGGGACCTGGTGCATGTCGACTACGCACTCTTTGCCACGAGCCTCGGGAACGTTAAAGATATGACCAGTAACAGTTGTTGACATACTGAAC
>JAGGAS010000022.1:6512-22136 GCA_017657355.1 Termitomyces sp. K1Ac | reverse complement strand
TGGATGTGGACAAAAGAGTGAAAGCGAAACGAAAGGAACGAACGGAAAGGTATTGTCTTCCAGTAAGCATAAGGTAAAGTCCAAACGGGGACTGATGATGATGTTATCAAGAATATCCACCAGCTTGCGAACGGATAGAACAGAGGACGTACAACACACAGCACTGATAAAACCTGGGTCAAACCGAGAAAAGTAGGGCGACGCCGGGCTGATTAACGCTAGTCCTCCCAGGACCCCATTTTCAAGAAGCGTGCAAGCACTTCCTCAGAGCCACGTTTGAATAGCTCGACACCACGTGCAGGGTCCCATACGCGTCCGCCTTTTCGCAGAGAGGAACTATTGGATTGCCCTTCCGCCGGGGATATGGGACCAACTGAAGATACAGGCGAAGCAAGTGATGAGTCGTTCGACGTCTCGCGACTGATGGCAGATACACGTCCAGCAGGAGAGGAAGGCACACGAGCCGTAGACCATTGAGGTATTGAGGCACTCCTAGAAAGCCCAGTGGCTGTACTCGTGCCAGTAGGGGATGAGTGAGGCGACCAGATTCGAGGCGGAGATCGAAGACCAGGCTGTGGCGAACGCAGTCGAGCTTCAGCGCTAGGGGAGGAACTTGAAGCTGGCGATCCACTTCCTGCACTCTCAGCATCTTGCATCGTGACAGAGGGAGGGACGCTGGGCCGACTCGTCGGGGTCCAGTGGCGCTTGCCCCACAATGTGGGCTTCTTGACTGGTTCGGCATTCGGTGTGGCAGGAGGAGTAATCGTCTGAACACCCTGCGCTTTCATCTCCCTGACTTCAGTCTGAACACCAACATCACGGTATAGCGATGGTTCAGTAACGCTACGGATCGTTGGGACCGAGGAACCTCGTCTCGGGCGATTTTGATTGGTAGATTTGGCATCTCTTTCATCCTTAACTGGCTTTTCCTCTTCACTGTCCTCTCCTTCATCTTCAACATCACCGTCCATACTGCTAGCCTCCGCCCTGTCATCCCAGTTGCTTTTTGCCTCCTCAAACGCTGGAGCTAACGTCTGGGCTGGTGATGGACGCACCAGACGAGTCGCATACTTCTTAATACTGGGAACAGTATCCCAAGCATTTGGATACATGAACGAGGGAGGCAATACGTGGAGTGGGGACAATATGGGAGGAGGTTGTGCTGGTTTCGTTTCCGGTGTAGTGGGCAACTCAGAAGATGTCCGACTTGATTGACTTTCGGGACTCAGGAAAAGGGCAGGTTTAGGAGAATCAGCGAAGGGAAAGACTCTACCTGGGAGATGGCGCGGCTTCTCTTCCCAGGGAAAGACGGGTTTTACTTTTGTGCTGTCCGGGCTAGGAGTGGCTCCTTCGTGCTCTTCTCCCGTTACATTTCGATAATGGCCTTGTTTAATCAGTGTTTCCGGTATTTCTGGACGCGGTAGTGGTTCAAACAGAGCTCTAGAATCAGCAAGAGGAGTTCGGGGTTCTTCGTGCGACTGTTGATCTGGTTTGGTAGGGGACGCGTCCCAAGCATTTGTAAAGTAGGTACTAGTGGGAAAAGCAGTTATAGCCGGAGTTTCAGTGGGTGGTGGCTCAATAGCTGGGTTCCATAAGAGCATTGTAGGAGAGTGCGGGCGGGCGGGCGCTTTACGCTTGATAAAAATGCCTGGCAGAGGCGAAAGAATCTCGTCACGCCCTACTTGTCGCGACTTGAGTTTGGAAGGACGGTTCGAAGGGCTTTCGGGTGCTGATGGGGTTGGAAACGACAACAGTGTGGGTGTGCCACGTTCGACACCTGGCGTCACAGGTGGAAGGGGTATCGGATGGGGATGTGGGCTAGGAGGTAATTCGTTCGGGCCAGGAGTCGGAAGTGTATGCCATCGCGGAGGAGTTTGACCTGGGAGGTTAGTACTACGCGCGACGGGTGTGTGCGGATCCTCCTCGAAAGATACAGACAACGATTCCGGGCGTTTTCCCGCGTCTGGGACGTTTACTGTCTCCACCAATGGTACTTCCTCGACCTGTGCTTGCGTTCTAGGCCGCATCAAATCCATTCGTCCCTCAAGTGGCATGCTTTGATATTGGCCTTCGACGCGCTGTTGATCACGAGGATAATCGTATGGAGTAAGAGATGCTGCGCTCATACCCTCAATGGCTAATCGTCGTAGTTCATCCAAGGTCAGTACGTCTTTTGACGGAGGTAGTGCGCCTGTCTGGTTCCATGCCGACTCGTAGTGCTTCGTCTCAAATTGTGGCCGCTGGACGGGCTGAGAGCGATAATGTCGATCGTAGACATCATACCACCGGTCCACAAGAGACTTGTAATCATAGGCTTGTTGAGGGGTCGTGGCTGATAGGATAGGCTGGCTTGAAAAAGGAGAACGGAAGGAAAGGGAATTCCAAGGTTTGTCCGGACCGATGAAATGAATGGCAGATATTTGCGAACCGAACCGTTCATATGCAGGTGCATAACTACCATAGGTCATTAATAAGTTGGACGCCAAAAGAGTAATCGCTTGAGTAACTCACGTATATGCGGCAGTCGGGGTAGTATTGTACGTGAAACTGAGTCGGTTCCAATTATTCCCTCGCCATTCATTGAGAAGTCCTTGATCACCTCCATCCCAAGTACCTTTTGATTTTAACAATTCGCGAAGCTCATTGAACTTGTCTTCCCCTGGAGTCAAAACCATCACTCCCGAGTTAAATATATCGGGCCATCCGACATCTGGCGATGCAGAGAACTCATGAGGCAAGGTGAACAGATGTGAAAGGGGGCGAATAGGAAGAATATCGGCATCGAGGAAAACGATCTTGGAAAATTGTGTGAGCCGAAATACGTGTAATTTTGTAAGGACAGTGGTCAGATCAAGACGACCTATGAGTGAAGTTAGCTACTGTCAATAGAAGGAGAATTACACGCAAGGGTGATGTCAATTCGGCGCGTTCAACCAATGAACGCGTCCGAACCGCTTTGAAGAGCCTCTTAAGCCATTTATCTCTGATAAAAAGCAAACTTTTCATGGCATAGTATCCAGCAGACGCGTGGTAGGGAGGTTGCATTCGTTTGTCTTGGAAGTGCACTCACCAAGTAGCGCCAGGCCCGCTTCATCCTCCTGTAAAATTGCCTCCACACCGAATACAATGTCAAAGGCTCTCCGTAGATGTTTGATCGTAGACACGTCGATAGTTTCTGGAGTCACTAAGCATACAGTCTGGAATTCGACCTCGGGGAGCACAGCGGGAGCTGGATGGACATCTTTGAGTGCAGCGGCGAGAGCAAGAGCACCCGGAAGATAAGAATCAGAGGAAACTAGCGTAACAAAGGCATAGGGAGCAGCCATTCGACCACCGGCGCAAGGGCGGAGGGAGTGGGGCGAAACAAACTTAATCAACTACTTTTCTCTCCTGTTGAATATATGTAGACCTCTCTAAGAAAGAAGTTACGTAACGTGACAAGAGAACCACGATGAAGATACGCGCTGACAACTCTAACGCGCTTAAAGAGGGTTAAAAGTCCTCGAAAGCAAACCCTTGCTGTCTTGGGGACACCGATTTCCTCAAGGAGCCTACTTTTTGCCCCCGATTCATTTCATTCTACACCAGAAAATTTCTCGTAGTCAGCCTAGGTGCCTACTTTGTACATAGAGTGATCACCGCCGAGTACCAACAGAGATGAGAATATTTTTGAACTTTGGCTCAGCCGCTGAGCGGAGCTCTGCAAGCAACACGGAGGAAAAGTTGTGACGACGTCACAGGACGAGGTTGACCCCGCCTAACAAACATGTCTGAGCATCGAGGCATCCATCGGCGTCTCTGACCACTGTTTCCCATCCGTCACTAGATGGAAAGTCATGTCCCTTTCATGTCGTCTCTATCGCTGGTCTCCGGGGCTGAGGCCGTCGTTGGTCCCAACGCTAAAGCCGCATCTTTTCTCAGTCATACGGCGCACGTCTACCTGGGCTAATCACCCACCACCATCCTGGTCTCGCTGGGCTGTCTCTCGAAAAGCACTCTGGATCATTCCGTTGACAGGAGGAACACTGTTCTACTTGACTCCACGGCCAGAATCCCTCCTTCCAAATATCTTCTCTTCTCCTACCCTAATTCCTTGCCCATGTCCTGCCGCTTCAAAGTCTCAAAACTTCATGATAGCGTCACCATCCGAGGCCGACCACACTCTCATGGCACGAATATGCACTTTTTTACGCAACAAGATCCGGGAACCCGTTTCTACGGCCAAACGTTTCATCTATCTTTTCGTCCTCTTCATTCCCGTTCTATTATGCAGTCCTATGCTTCTTGTTGGAAAGCCGAAAAAGAAGTATCGTGGAGATAGGTGGGGTGCAGTTTGGTGGTACGATACCTTTCTGTAGGTTTACCGAGCAACTCTCAAACAGGACTTGATACCACCATCATACCTTGGTCCTCGGCGTTCGAGAAAGACGCCAACAGCAGCTATCGGTCCCGCCATATTGAAAGATCCCCCACCTTCTGTACCAACGGCGTCTGTTGCTATCAAGATTTTGCATCCCAATGTGTCGAAGATGATCGCTCGCGACCTTTCTATCATGTCTTTCTTCGCTCGTGCCATTTCTTTCCTCCCTGGTATGGAGTGGCTGTCTCTGCCACAAGAAGTAGAAGTGTTTGGAGCTATGATGTTTCAACAGCTCGATCTGAGGAATGAAGCCGAAAATCTACTGGCGTTTGAGCACAACTTTTCCAGTAGAAATGTTCCTGTAACATTCCCGAGGCCTTTAAAGGTGTGGTCGACAAAAAATATTCTGGTAGAAGAGTATGAGAATGCCCTACCCCTTGAGGCGTTCCTCAAAAATGGTGGTGGACCGTATGATGAACAAATAGCAACCAGCGGTCTAGATGCTTTCTTGGTTAGTAATCGTTCCATCGTCTATCTTTTGTGCTGAAATGTAGGTTTTGCCATGATTAGAACATGCTCCTTCTTGACAACTTCGTACATTCTGACCTACATCCTGGAAATATTCTTATCAAGTTCACCAAACCCCCTTCAACTAGGGAGCTGCTCACAAACTTATACCATAATTTATTCCCCAATCATAACGAAACGCTTCAAGCTCTACCAGTCGACCACAACAGCAGTTCAGACGAAATAGTCTCTCGTTTGCGTGGCCTCATTCCATCACCTTCCGCCTGGACTACTGAGCTCACTGCCCTGAACAAGGAAGGCTATATTCCTGAAATTGTTTTTATCGACGCAGGACTCGTCACAACGCTTGACGCCACGAACCGTAGAAACTTCCTAGACCTTTTCCGCGCTGTTGCTGAATTTGATGGGTATCGCACTGGTCAGCTCATGATCGAGCGCTCGCGTTCACCCGAACTTGCCATTGACACCGAAACCTTCGCCCTTAAAATGCAACACCTCGTGTTGTCTGTCAAGCGCAAAACATTCTCCCTTGGCCAGATATATACAGGTTTGGGTGTGGGTTGAAGCGCGTTCTCTAATTGCATCCGCCGTGGTTAATGCTGATGATTTGGTCAAATATGACCTGTAAGTTCATCTTGTTAAAACTATCAGCATTGAAACTGATTGAACACATATAGCTTGTGTCCCTCGATATGAGATTGGATTGACAGGTGTATCATGGACAATTGTAATACGTGTAGTAATTACCTATAGACCTCTAGAATTATCTTTCAAAGACATCAATGATCCAAGACGTGGATGATCGATTATGTATAGTTGTACCGGAATGCGGGCCAGACCAGTTGTTCCTGCACCACGACGACCCCAACCGACTCGGGCCATAGCTCGAGTTGCTATGTGAAGATGACTGAGCCAGCGCCACTGACCTTCAACCGTGTGTACATAAATATCGTCTATTCTCTCCAATCTCCATAACGAGGCCACGCTGCAGAGACTGTCAAAGGAATCGCCGAATTCAGTGAGTAGTGACACCAACCGCGCACTCCTCCGACTGAAGAGTACGATCGCCTCAGTCGAAGTCGCTATTCATACCATTCTCTACGTTCGTCAGGTATATCCCGCAGACTTGTTTGTGCGTCGCAAGAAGTACGATACTCCCGTCTTCCAATCACGACATCCTGCTCTCAATGAATACATCTCTGGAGCGGTTAAAGCCGTTACTGAGGAACTTATTCTGGTGCGTCAAGTGTGATACATGAATATAGTTATTCACAGGAAGTATAGGGGAATGTAGACAAGGTCATGGTCGTTATCAAAGACAAGGAACAAGTAGCGTTGGAACGCTTCATCTTTTCTGTGGAGAACATGATCCAAGTCGAAGCGTTCAACAAGGATACGAGGTACAGTTTTTCCTGCGTTGAAGCAGTGGAATCTTCGTTCATGCGCGCACGATGGCAGCGTTGAAGAAGCGATGACGGCCCGGACACTCGGGCATTATTTTCGAGCGTTCCTCGTCAAACTCGCAATGGCGGACTCTCAACTCGCCCCTATAATAGTAGAAGGCGATCTTTCCTTTGCAATAGTCCTCGAGCTTCGGGACAACATGGCTCCATCTGCAAGACGGGCGACTGTATGTCATTCATATCTTCATGGAGGAGAGACGTTCATATCTCACAGGAACCGCCACCTTGGATACCGGCCAATGCTCAAGACACGACACTAGGCACTGATGATAAAGCAGAGCTGCAGATGATTCGGGCAGTCAATACGGGGGTTATTAATGTGAGTTAGCGTGGTTAATTGGTATTTCTTGTCAATGCTGAGGGTAGAACTAGCTCTCCCTAGCTGTGCAAGAGTCGGGTGCTAAATTGGAACGCGAAAAGGTTGCAGCTAAAGCTAGAAAAGCAGCGGAGGCCGCATCGCGAAAGACAGCTGAAGCCTCCAAACTATCGGAAATGGCAGAAGCACCAAAAACACAGGAATAAATTATACAAGAGCATTGGATCTCCAAATACTAAACGTCCACACGTATACGTTGAATAATGGGTATAATTCTCTCCCACTCCTCCATAGCCTAGAATACGTTTGTCACCCTTCGTCTAGAAGTGAATGTTGAAACGATCACATACCGCCTTGTAAAACTCAATTTGACCATCTGCAAGATTACTGAGCATCTCCTTCATTTCCGCTTCCTTACCAAATTGGAAGACCGATTGCTCGCGGAGAGTTTCATCGCTAAATGCGTCTGAAGTCTCATGCGCAGTTGTAACGGCGTCTTGGAGCTGAAGAAGGTTTAGAATACGTGCTAAAGTAATTTCGTTTATGTACACAGACCTCCTTGATTTTGATGTCCAACTTTCTCATCTTTTCGACTCGACTTCGGTCATCGTCGGCCCCACGGATCGCATCGACACGATCTTTTATGTAGGCCCCGAGACCAAGGCCAGTACTCCCAGCATGACCATTGATGACAGCGGCAAGTCGGTCACGTTCGGATGTGACACCAGATAGATAGTCAGAGAGTTCTTCAAAGTCGAGTTGCTTCTGATCTCTCAGTTTGAGAACAGCACGATTAGCATGAGAGTAGCTCAGAAGCGAATGGAGATGAAGTAACAGTGGGTCTGTGGTAGTTTGTGTCTAGAAATGATAGTGTCACGTTTGAAACTCAATGTGAACAGGATGTAAAAAAGATTAAACGCACTGTATGGCGTAGAAGTGCGGAAAACTCCAACAGCGTGTTTGAAAAATGGTTGAGCTGGTCGGTGATACCTGATTCAAGAAATCCTAGGCCCTGAACTGCAACTGCAAGATCATGGTAATCCGCGGTGAGGTCTTCACCGGATTCCAAATTACCATCTCGTTTAGCCTCAGACAATCGACTGAATGACAAACGCCAAAAAGGCGTAAGAAGTAAACTCACCGCTTGTTCTTCCTCTGATACGCGTATATAACCGCTCAGACAAAGTCAAGCCCTCCTCAAATTTGTCAACTCCTTCACGCATGTCCAAAAACCGTTCATCCGGTTTACGAACACGAGCAAAAGCATTCAAAAGTGTGTCTGAGATGTTGTCAATTATGCTAGGGGAAGGTTCTAGCCCCGGTGGATGTGCAATATGTTGGTGCATATGGACATGCTGAAATCCTGGACGATTAAAACCACCAAGAAGGTAAAATGGCATAGACTCACCCATTCTGTGGACTCAAAAAAGGCGCGGACAAGTGTACTCCTTTGTAACGTTGGGTGTCGAGACAGTCGTTGCAGGAATCGAGCGAGACTTTACAAGGACACTGAGAATGAGCTGCACGCTGATGTATGAAATATTGCTCACTCATGCCGCCTCCGTTCCATGAATTCTGGGCTGAAGCGATCACCAGTAATGTATTCTGGGAATATGAACTGAGTACTGATGGTATAGCATATGAGGTCATCGACAAACCCAAGCGGTGCTTATCTGGTAAGGGCGGCACGACACATGCAGGAAAGTCTCTAGCAAGATTTTCTCTGAGGAAGACAAAATCCTGAAAGCGACGGCGAGCTGAGGGATTAGGTGTAGAGAACATGGGCAGGTTCGTCTTGGTCAAGGTTTAGATCAAGAGCGTGTCAGTCAAGTAAACGATGGGTACCTTTGCTTGAACCAAGTAAGAAACATATGCATCCTTGGTTTCTGCAAGTTCCTTGACTGGATCCTTGACGGAGGTGATGAGGTATCCTTCCCATTTTGGATCGAGTGGCCCCTCGTTGCTGTCGGTCGTGCTTTGTCTGAAACCAGGACCGGATGAGATAGGTTCATTGTTGTAAGCAGCAGCGGGTGCTGGAGATTCCCAGGTGACGCTGTCGAAGACGTCGTCGTCTTCGCCGAGCATGATAGTGGTGATAGTGGAAGGAGACAATGTGTGCCTTACATAACTACGAATGATGTCGATCGTGCACAGCTGCGGTAATGATTCACAAGTGGACGTGACATCCGAGTCCACGTCCGTTCTGATACAAGGCTCTTCATGACTGCCATGGTCTCTTATGGCTGGTTCCTCTATTTCTTATTTTTCTCCTCGTTCATTCTTGGAGTCTTGGCCTATGAGGTCCCCATTCTTGATACAGGCAAGCTGGCTGCCCTCTGATCACTCCTTACGCTTACCTCGACCAGATTACTACCGTCAAATATGCACTGGCATGTGGGCAAGCAAGTCGACATACATAAACGGTGCATCTGTTGCCTTTTTCAGAGCTAAATCCCTAACGCGCCCATACAGTCAGCTTTGACGCTACCTCCCGGGGCCAGGTTGCAATGATAATTTATGAGTGGGCCGATGTGGGGTACCTGGGCAAGACCACAGACCCCACAGACGACCCTCAACCTGTGAATGACACTACCGCGTCGTTCTTGACCACATTTGACATCTAATTCTGCTCACAGAAAACCTACGTATGCACTGCACGCACAGTGACCGACGGAACATGCACAGAAGATCAGCTCGGGCGCTTTATCCTCGATCTGCCCAATGGGAAGCAAGTCAATCAGACCAGCTTCTGGTCTGCGAGAGTCGAACTTCCTGCCAACAAAACGCCCGCAAATGTTGCGAACATCACACCCAGCAACTTTTGGGATAATCCAGCTGGCAACCCAACACCCCCTGCCAGCAACTATACTTCCCCATGGCGATCACGAGAGCCTCCCGAGTCTTCTTCAGTTTCTCCCCGTCAAGTAGAATACACTGACCTTTATTCGTACACTGAGCCAATATACTATCCCGTTCGCAAGACTGGTTATTATTGTGTAGGCAAGTGTCCCTTACTCTCTTGCCTATTTCCAACTCACATTCGTCGCAGCCGTTGTTCCTGTGACAGTCAATCCGTATTCTACGCGAGCCGCCACCGACGTTCCCTATCATCCATCGTATACCGGTCGTGTACTCTTCCAAAACACCTTCAATGGCAAGCTTCCCGCATCCGATTATCCCAAAGTCGATGTGCGTTACTACTTCTTTGTTATAACCTATTCAATCATCCAATTTATCTTGGTTTCAACCAGTTCTATCTTGTGATGACGCTCGTGTACGCTATTTTTGCGGCAGCGTGGGGATGGTTGTGCTATAAACATCAATACGAACTCCTGCCCATCCAAGTAGATTTCTCTACTCTATACATTCGTCCTCAGTTTGACCTGTATCTTCACAGTATTATCTTTCTAGTCTTGTGGGTTTGCTAGTTATTGAGATGATTGCAAATTGGGGTATATCGTTCTTTTTTTCTGTTTAGTCTGGCCATACTCATATGTTTCCAGGTTACTACAGATATCTCAACTCGCACGGAAGAGGCACGGCAGCGACTGTATTTCTCATCGTCGGTAAGTGATAGATATTGGACCGTTTTTCCACGAAAGCTTAACGACGCGGACAGTTGCTATTTTGGACGCGGCTCGTAATGCGATGTCGTTTTTTATGCTGCTGGTCGTTTCGTTGGGTCTTAGCGTTGTCCGCGAGTCCCTAGGTAGGACCATGTTGAAGTGTCAAATTCTGGCTGGCGCGCATTTCATCTTTGGAAGTAAGTCCAGCGCTTGTATTATACTTCCGTCTTAGCTAACCTCATCTCAGTTCTCTATGCGGTTGGCATCGTCGAGCTCGAGCTAGAATCAACATCCGCACTTGTTCTTCTGATGTTTGTGATTCCGCTCGCCTTCACGCTAAGTGGTTTCCTCCTGTGGATCATGTATTCCTTGAATGGTTCGTGCATTGTGTATATCCATGTGACTCATTCCCATATTCTCGCACAGCTACGATTGCCCAGCTCCGCGCCCGCAAGCAAAAATACAAGCTCAGGATGTTTGAACGCTTATACTACATCCTTCTTGGGACGGTCGTCGTCATTGCCGTCTTCTTCGTCGTTTCTTCGTTGTCCTTTTCAGGACGTTTGGCCGAAGGTTAGTCTTCAACAAATTATGGTCAATACATGCCAATTCACCGACGTTTCCCATCAGATTATGCGGCGAAGTCGTGGCGTGTTCGATGGTGGCTTTTGGATGGCTGGCTAGCATTACTCTACCTTGCTGCGTTCGTCTCGATATCAATTCTTTGGAGGCCATCTGCAAACAATAGAAGATATGTACTTCCTTTTCTACTACATTCGTTTTCTTATCTGTTTCTTGTCTCCACATTGGCAATGTCAGATGAAATTGCTCAAGATGAGGAGGACGCGGAAGACTACGATCTAGAGGCACTGAGTCACAGGACCCGTGCACGGGACGACGATGACAATGCCACACTAGTAGCAGATCGCGGACCTGGCGGGCCAGCACATCCCGAGGTGGTGTTTGAAATTGGAGATGAGGAGCTGGGGAGCGATGGTGAGGATGACGTTCACGCCAAAAAGCGTCGGCTCTCTGGTGAAAACCATAAAGGCACGGACGATGAACGGCAGGGGCTCATAGGTGATAGATTGCGAGATGATTAACAGACTGGATGTGACCATTATTATGATAATACATAACAAGCTTTACTAATATCATACATTCACGCGACTCTCGTACATCAATCCCGAATACGCCCAGAAGACACCGAGTACAACCGAGCAGCTATGTTCATACTTTGCAATTCCTGAAAGTGGAAACGATTAACAAAAGAAGAGCGATTGTCGGAAGGAGATTCATCAATACCTGGAACAACAACTTGGCTGCATAAGGAATGTATAGCTGTGAGCAAGCTGTCTTGTTCTTGCAAGCACGGCACTAAAAAAGTATCAGAAAATCAACTCGACATGCTAAGACAAAATTGGCACCTCGAAGCTCTGCTTTTTCTGTAAAAAAGGGTGTCGTTAGCTATCGACCCAGATATTACGTACAGACAACTCACAAGGTTGGCTATCGCCGTCAAGCCGCAGCTACGAGTTATTAATCAGTAAGTGGGATGTCCAGAGATAGAACTAGGCGACTCACATGTCACAAACATGAAGACGATATGCATCACTTGCTTCAAAGAGACGCTCCTTCAAGAAACCCGCAATGCCATGAGATATCATGCAATCCCGTTCCATCTCTCCGAAACGAAGACCACCATCTCGACTTCTACCCTCTACAGGTTGCCTTGTCAAAATCTGAACAGGACCTCGAGCACGCGAGTGAATTTTGTCGTCGACCATATGCTTCAAGCGCTGGTAATACGTTGGACCAAGATAAACTTGGGCTTGAAGTTTGCGTCCAGTGTGGCCATGATACATGACCTCCAAACCGCGTGACTGGTAACCTTTCTGTCTCAGGAAAGTTGACACCGATTCAACTGTAAGGTCCGTGAAGGGGGTTGCGTCACCCTCATTCCCAATTAGCGTGGCAACCTTGGAGAGCAAACATTCAACCAAGTGGCCAATAGTCATACGAGAGGGGATGGCATGAGGATTAATGATGATGTCAGGGACAATTCCCTCAGCAGTGAAGGGCATGTCTTCTTGACGGTACGTGATTCCAATGGTACCTTTCTGACCATGACGAGAGGCGAACTTGTCTCCGATCTGAGGTATACGAGTGGACCGGACTCGGACTTTAACAAATTTCTGACCTTCGGAGTTTGTCGTGATTAAGACCTGGTCCACGATGCCACTCTCTGTGCTTTTCAGAGGCGTTGAGACATCCCGACGGGTGTGTGTTCTAGTACGCTGACCCAATTCCTCACTCTCAGGAGGAATAGGTGCTGTCTTCCCGATGATGATGTCCTCGCCCGCGACACCTGTGCCGGGAGCAATCAACCCATCATCCTCGAGTTTGTCGTATGTCCCATGTTTCATGCGAAGTGTGTTATCTCGAGATGGCTTTTCAAACTCTTCCAGCTGCTGGATGCCACTCTTCTTTTCAAGATCCATATAACTTCGGTAATATATACTTCTAAACAGCCCACGGTCGATTGAACTTTGATTCATGATGACAGAATCTTCCTGGTTGTAGCCACTGTAACAAAGAATGGCGACAATGGCATTTTGACCGGCAGGAAGTTCTCTGAATTTCAAGTACTCCATCGACCTTGTCGTGGCAAGAGGTTTTTGTGGGTAATATAGGATGTTGGCCATGGTATCCATTCGGATAAGGAAATTCGTCAAGAAGATCCCCATTGCTTGTTTACCCATTGCGGACTGGTATGTGTTACGAGGGGACTGATACACATCGTCAGCATGAAAGAAAAACTGAATTCAATGGTACTTACTTGATTGTGATCAGGGAAAGGGATAATACTAGCACAAATACCCAAAATCATACTCGGGTGAATTTCGCAATGAGTCCAAGTATGCGAATTGATTCCGGCTTTCAGTCGAGCTGCAGGGTCAAAGTCTTCGTTGACAGCAGGATTGACACCACTCTGTTGCAATCGAGAAGTTTCAAGATCTTCTGGGGTCATCGAAATCATGACCGTTTCCTCCTCCTCCGCATCTAAGAGCTCAACTACACCGCCTTTGACTAACGACTCCCATTTGTACTCGGCCTCATTGTCGTCTTTCCCGCTGCTGAGCCAGCGGACATGCTTCTTCTCAAGCGCGAGTTGTTGATTTTCGACAATGAAAAGGGGTCGGCAGACACGGCCAGCATCTGTGTAAAGTCGTAGCTCCTTTTCTCTGATATCCCGTACAACAGAAACTTCTGGACTGATGTCATCTTTCCGTCGCAACTTTTTGATAGTCTTCACCAAGTTTGCAGGATCGCGGTGTACACCCATCCAGACGCCATTGACAAAGACCTTTGTGCAAGGAGTGGAAGAATGAGCGTTCTCTTCCAGCGATTCTAAACCCCACTCCTCCAAAAATTCAATGACGGGGGCAGAGTATGAACCAACGGATATGCATGCCATGAGGGCGAGATTTTTGACGAGTCCACACGCTTGACCTTCTGGTGTTTCCGCAGGACAGACCATCCCCCAATGTGTGTTATGCAATTGACGGGGTTTGGCGATCTTTCCCTCGCGTCCCAAGGGCGTGTTACACCGACGGAGATGAGACAGCGTGGAGGCGTACGTGTATCGATTCAGAACTTGTGATACTCCAGCTTTGGCGGACATCGATTTCTTTTGGTCACCCCAATTGCCAGTGGCAAGAGAATACTTGAGGCCATTGGTAATGGTTTGATGTTTAACAGCAAGTGCCAGATTAAATTCTTTATGAGTTTCCACACACTAAGGAGAATGTGAGCATATGTACAACTTTGTAGGCGACGCAGACCGTACCTTTTGAAGATACCGATAAACGTCTTTCGTTAATTTGCGGAACAACATTCTAAAAAGGTTGGCAAGGAGAGGACCAGCCAAGTCAAGACGCTTCTTCCCAAAATGATCACGATCATCCAATTCTCGCCTTTCCAGTGCAGCCAGTAGGAGCCTGTGGATCATATAGCCAAAGAAATAGGCCTTTTTGGACTCGGAACCTTCAGCCATCGATACATGAGGAAGCATTTCCTTCTGGAGAATTTCCTGTGCATAGCGTATCCGACGCTCTCGTGAAAGACCAGTAGTAGTTCCGCGATTCCCAATGAAATCTAAGGCAACTTCCCGATCCTGAATCACAAAACCCTCGTCGATACAAGGCTTCAACATCTCGAGCATTTGGGCGTCCTGCATGTCGTAACAAATATGTTCCAGGATATCTCGGTCGGATATCACACCAAGGGCTCGGAATACGACCCATATTGGAATATCAACTTTTATATAAGGTATAGTGGCCTTCATCACGTTCCCTGACTGATGATCTGATCAATTGGAGGCCACTCGACGCAGTAGATGACGCTCACGGATCGCTCTTGTGTCCTGTGAAACATTTTGACCTGGAACTGACTTATAGTCTTTCCACCTTTCTCCACAGCGCTTCGTATCTCGGCTAGGAAACTAATGGGCGACGGCTGAGCTTTCGCAAAGACGTAGACGTGATTTGTTGCCATACGCTCCTGTGCAATGAGGACTTTCTCAGATCCGTTGATGATGAAATATCCTCCTGAGTCGTAAGGGCATTCGTTCAAATCGTAGAGCTCTTCATCTCCCAAATCGCGAAGGATGCAGAATGTAGACCGAAGCATGATCGGCACCTACACCGGTCAGAGCCACATACAGCACGTGAAGGGCATTTCTCACTTTTCCTATCCAAACTTTCGTTGCTTCGTCCGAGCTGTCGTCGTGTTCCGCCTCCCAAGCAATGTCACCTGGCATCCCGTCTAGACTTTCCCGTCCAACTAGAACTCTCTTCTTCATTTCAATATACAAGGGCGCAGAGTACGTCAAATTCCTTAACCTTGCTTCCTGAGGAAACACAGGTACAACTGAGCCATCCGCTTCGGTGACTGTTGGGCGCGAAAGGTAGATTTGGCCAAACTTGATCTCATACCGTCGCGTCATGTCGCTGTCGTGCCCAGTGTGCTGATCCGCCTGGTCAAGTATAAGGTCCGAGTTCTCATCAACTAGTTCTTGCATGGTGTTTTGGACAAACTCGTCGAACGAGTCGAGCTGTTGTCTGACTAGACCCTTCTGTTCAAAAAAGCTAGAAATGACAGTCCAGCAGTCTTCCTGCGTTATCTCCTCGTATCCGTCTTCATCTTCATCCATTCCATAGTTTGCATCATCGTAAGAATAAGGGTCCTCAGTCGCACCAAGTTCTGGACCACACAACATGAGCGATTGACAAGGAAAGTTTAGTAAAAGGTACCCTGGCTCATAATTCAAGTTGAGGACTCCCTATGCTACAGGGTAGAGGGAGAGTGCTCCAACTTCAAGATTAAATG
>JAGGAS010000021.1:10837-25545 GCA_017657355.1 Termitomyces sp. K1Ac | reverse complement strand
ATCGTCTACTTCAGAGCTGGGTTTGGGCCCGAGTACACCTATTTCCTCTGTGGACGTTCCCGGAGAAACTCTTATCGCAAAAAACTCGTTGCAAAAGGTGCCTACCGATTTTAAGGAGAGTCTCGTATCATATTTAACGTTCAATTTGACTTTTCTTAGGCTCCCGAGAAAGTAGAACCAATAATTCAATCTGAAGAGTTTGTCACCCCTGTCCGGAACCTTCAATCATCTAAGGTTCCGTCGTCGCGCATTGGAAGACTGTTTCACTATGGAGGTACGCCCATTGGTGTTTACTTTTCAATTGTTATCTACATAACGATCATATCACAGGTCTTGCAGCTTCACTTGGCTATGGTGCCGCCTCAGAATTGATTCGTCGTACAAGCAGCGTTCCATCGGAGGGTCAATCATCGGTTTTCATGACTGAAGCCAACATCAAGCGACTTGTGTCCAAATTGTCGCAGATGCGTGGGGCTGCACTCAAGTTAGGGCAGTTTCTAAGTATTCAAGGTCACTTCTTCTCACTTCCAACGTTCGTAAATTAAAATTCTGACCGTCCTTCCTTAGACACTCACGTCTTACCAGCGGAAGTCGACCAAATCTTCCGGAGAGTGCAAGACAGTGCTCACTATATGCCTGACTGGCAGATGGAGGTCCAAACCTTACTTTACAACTTCTTTCCTCGTTGTCTATCCTGACTTCTTCTAATCTAGCAAGTCATGACGAGTTCTCTTGGCCCTAATTGGACTGAACATTTCCAATCATTCGAAAGGCTTCCATTCGCTGCCGCCTCCATTGGACAAGTCCACGGCGCAGTCCTCGCAGCCTCAGCATCCCCAACAGGACGTCCTGAGGCTGTGGCAGTCAAAGTCCAATTCCCGAATATCGTGAACTCAATTGACAGCGACCTTGGTTACATCAAGCTCCTCCTTACCGCCGGACGGCTGCTTCCGAAGGGACTTTTCTTGGATCGGAGTGTCCAAGTACGTTTACTCTTCGTTCGAGGAATTCAGTCTGTTGATGCATCTCGTTAATAGGTCCTGAAGGATGAGCTCGCGGATGAGTGCGATTATATCCGCGAAGGATCATTCTTAAGAAAATTTGGTTCCCCGGAGTATTTGGGAGGAGACCCCCGATTCAAGGTTCCATGGGTTTGGAAGGGCAGCACGAAGTCTGTCTTAGTGATGGAGCGCGTGCATGGGATTAGTGTGGGTGATGCCGATATTAGTGGTATGAGCAAGAGGGATAGAGACGATGTGGGGTTTACAGCTATCTTTCTTTTGTCTATGGACTGACAGACTGTGGTTATTTAGATCGCAGCATGGGTTTTAGAGCTTTGCCTTAAGGAACTGTTCGAGTTCAGAGCAATGCAGACGGATCCTAATTGGTCAAATTTCCTTTGGAATGCACACACGCGTAGGGTACCACGCCTCTCTTGATTTCCTGTTCAATCCGGATATTGACAGGAAGAATGCATAGGTCGAGCTCGTAGATTTCGGCGCAACGAGAGAATATTCCAAGGAGTTCATGGATAGCTGGCTTCGCCTCCTTCAAGCTGCCGCATCTGAAGACCGCGACTCATGTATCGAATGGAGTCTAAAGCTCGGGTATCTCACCGGCAAGGAGAATCAGGTGAGGCATTTCTATCGCTTTCGCTCCTGACCTAACGTACGCTTGCTTGCAGGTCATGCTAGATGCCCATGTCAACTCCATGATACTTTTGGCGACGCCATTCAAGGCTTCGACACCACAGCCGTTCGACTTTAGCTCTGGATCGACTTGGTCCAGTATCACCGCAGAAATCCGAGCTCAGATTCCTCTGATGCTTATGCATAGGCTTACGCCGCCGCCAAGGGAAACATACAGTCTCAATCGGTAAGTAAAACCCTCTGAATAGACCTCTCCTGATGTTATACTAACATTTTACAGAAAACTGAGCGGAACTTTCCTGCTGGCCGCGAGGCTTGGTGCGACTGTCGATGCGAAGACAGTTTGGGACCGGGTGGTTTCAAAGTACCAATTTAGTTCGTGATCACTATACTTATATATATAGTCTTCCTATTATTGCGATGCATATTATCAACTCGTACATTGTGCGACAACAGTATGGATTGTGGTGGTTGCTGGCGTTGAAACCAGCGTCAAAGGGCAACTAGGGTTTTCAATTGTCTAGTTAGTGTGGTAACTGATGAGAGTCATTAGTCCGTGTCGCGTCGTGATGTGCGGGATATCGTAGCAGCTACTTCTGCTTTTTGGAGCCTTTTGCACGCTCTTCTTCGCGTTTGGCATAGATCATGTCGGTGAAGGGGCTGTGAGCACTGGGTGAGCGAGGACAATTATCCGAGAGAGAATTGACGTACCCCTCGTAGCGAAGAGCGATGACGTAGACGAAGTAGACGTATACCGAGATGAAGATGCCAGCAGGGCGTTCATACCTATCGCAAAGAATCAAGAAATGACCCGCATACAGACAGACACTGAAACTTACCAGAGGGCACCTGCGAGGAAGCACATAGTGCTTCCGACATACATAGGATCGCGGAGAACGTTGAAAGGGAACCTGCCGTACCTCATAAACAGCTTTCCTTCATACTGGCGTCAAGCGACGTACCCTTCGACACGGTGATCCATCAAGATTCCGAAATAGTCACCAAGGAATGTCCCTGTAATACCCAGTGCCAGCGTGGAGGTAATAACAAAGGTTTGACCGACGATGAAAAGGACGGCAGGGACAAGTGTGTCATAAGGCTGAGGAAGAAGAGCTTTCCTGGGCTGATCTCCAAGCGCGCGTTGGTATCTGTAAGAATATATTTATTTCAATGTTCCGGGGTAACCGGGCACAACGCCTTGACCCACAATGTGTCTCGTAGAATACCAAACGAGAATATCATCAGCGCAAGGAAATAAACTCCAGCACGCGTATTTCCTCCGAAAAGACGCGTAATGGTCTTGTTCCTGTACTCTTTCGAGGTTGTCAACAAGTGAGATGAAACTTGAGAAAAAAAGGTGTCACACCATTTCTGGCCACAATGTTCCATGCCGTCGGATTGAAGGCAATGGAAGCCAAAGAAAGGGTCAAGGAGAACTTCGAAAAGTCGACCAGAGAGAGGATGTCCACAGGAATAGCCATAATCACAGCGTCGAATAAATACGCGCCGAGGTAGAACGTCGTTAGAACCGTTGAGCTGGCACACTTAATATTTTTGATCACGTAAGCAGTGATAAGAAATTCACTTTGGCATACTTACAATCAAAAGCCGTTAAAACAACCAAGGTTCCTCTATCCTACACAAGTACAACATCCTATGTATAGATACGCTATCAAAAACTAGGATCTCCATCCACCGATCAATGAAAAAAAAAGAAATGAAGAAAGAGGCCATACTAGAGTTCAAAGTCTCTTGAGAGCCTTCTTCCTCTTCTCCGCCATTGTCGAAGCGCCACCAGTCGCCGCCCTCTTCACGGCCTTGGGGCCAGTAGGAGCAGGTGTGTTTGACATCCCCATGCCCATAATTGGACCAGTTTTAGCGTCTCTATTCGCATCAGCAGTACCTAAAGGTGATGGAGACACATGGCGCTCTTTGTTCGATGAGATCCCGTCTTTGTCCCCCGAACGAAGTTTGGAAGGCGGTGAAGGGGAAACAGATTTACGAGTGATGATAGGAAGCGTTGGCGGGGAAGTGGGCGTCGCCAATGCTACTGTAGGTGGCGCGGCGGTTTTGGATGTCGTTAAAGACGAGCTAGAAGACGACGCTTCGGTAGTTGAAGACTCCTCCACTGAAGGCGTGTCGAACTCTACTGGTCTTTTTCGTGGCGTTGCGTGGACACTCGTGATGAGTTTCGCTCGATCGCAATAACTTTGGTAGTTTTCCAGCAAAAGCTTCCCCGCTTCCTCGTCGAGCGCCGATTCAGGATTGGGATAGATAAGAAGACACTTGACGGTTACAAGAATGTGTTCAATCCCATACGTTGGCTTCCAGTCCTTCTTCAGTGTGTTGACACAAATTTCTCCAGTGTTCGAAACATTTGGGTGGAATATTTTAGTAGCAAACCAGCCTGGAAATCAAAAAAATGAGCCAGACACTGAACACGCTACAAGATTGTTGCTCACACTTCGGAGGCGCGGCAGGGAACTCTTCAGTGAATTTGAACTTCACCTTGAAATAACCGCCGGCGTATGGCGTGCCTTCTGTTAAAGCCAAATCAAGCTTGGTCAGCCACTGAATTGATGTCGACAAACTGCAACGCGTCGAAACGCGAAGCTCTATTCTATGCACTCACCTGGGCCCTGGATTATTCCAGTGATATCCAGCATGTCTTCCTCGCTCGTCTGAATACGAATACCCTCAGGGGGGTTCTTTTTGAGCTCAGTGATTTCGCGCATCACGCGGCGGAGAGCAGTAGCTGTGAGAGACTGAAGATGTGTCAATCAATCCATCCTTTCTTACTGAGAAGAAGAAACGCACCATGGTGTATATAACTGGCTAATATAGGTGTTGAACAACGTAATAGTAAAATAATGTATGAAGTTCGAATTTGGTTCGAATCGCAGCTTCCGCGCAGCCGAAGGCTCGGAGTTTAAAACACGCGTCATGTGACTTGCTTAATTTCATAACTGATTTTGCTTTAAGCTTACTGCTTCCTCAAATCTTGACAAAAACTTTGATACTTCCAGATAATGTTCTTGAGACGTAAAACATCAATGTTCTATGACCACTTGAAATATACATTGTTGTCGACATACTTAGAACAAGTAGCAGCCGTTTTTTCCTGCGAACCAAACAAGAACAAACATTGTTATTGTGCCACGTTTTTTGCCTGCAGTGTTCCCGACGATGCCCGTTTGCGTCTCTGGATCAACCTGAACTCTGGCTCGAGAAATCACCTTGTTTGGCTCAAATTGTGACGACGTTTCTGTCAACTAAGACTCTGTTTCAGTGGAGTTGTGGTTCTCAAATATCTACTTGGACACTGCTGTTGACCTACTATCTACCGTTCTCTACCGTCTCAGTAATTTTTTTTGTTTAATCTCCCTCCTCCTCGGATTCTAGGCATGTGGTAGCTGGTTTGGACGCGTTGTCGACATCTGTCTTGTCGCGTTCTCTTTTTTTTCTGTATACAAGCGGACCATCTGGACGAATGCTTCTCACGAAAATGAAGTTTCCCAACGTCATCATAAGTAATGGAATCGTTGTCGCGGTCTTTCATAGCGGTATATAGTACACCTTACTCACAGTTGATAGGTTCTACATAGACGGTATCTTTCCTGGCCAAAATGCTGGCCCTCCTTTATTGATGTTGTACCACGGTGCGTCATGTGCCAAAAGCACGCGAACGCGAGGCATTTTCCAAAGTTCCCTCATGCGCGCTAGATGTCTTTCTGATTGTTCCTTATCCAAATACGCACACCTGAAGAAACCACGGCTCTCCTCGTGAACAGCGATCTGCCCCTTTCCCGTCACGAGGTCCCAGTGGTGCGCACTATCTGCGGCAAGGTAGATCCACGCACCGTCTGCGGATGTGCGTGCGAGGATGTTTATATGACCAGGGAGATGACCAGCTGCGTCGATGATGTACAGGCTACCGTCACCGTAGAAGTCAAGAGCACGCGGGAAGGGACCAACAGGCTGCTCTACCATAGAGAGGAACTTGGTGCGATCGAGCGGCAGGTCTTTAACGACTAAAGACTCGACGTACTCCGGAGTGAGCACATGTTTGGTCTCTTCGCCAAGAAGAAAGGTACTGTTGGGGAAAAGATCGTGGTTGCCCATGTGATCAAAGTGGACATGAGAGAAACAAATTGTGGAAATTTCTGCAGGTGATAATCCGCCTTTAGCAAGTGACTCCACGACGTCCTGCGGAACTTTGACTCCGAACGTATCCACAAGGTCTGGTGGATAGACTTGCAAATCTTTGCGAATGCCGAGGTCGAATAAGAATCTATCGCCATTGCTGGAGTGCTGGAGAAGGAAGGCCAAGGATGGGGCAACCAGAACTTCTTCCGGAATGCCACTTGTTGTGAAAAATGACGACTTGAGATCAAGCACACCTCCTTCAAGCGCAGATACGTTACAGTATGCCTGTTGGGGGCCAGGAGCGGGAAGAGGGTGGCTAGGGTTTGACATGATTGTATGATCTGCAAGTGCTGTAAAGTTATCAAACAGACTCTGAATGTATATGATGAACTGACCTTGACCGTTCGAAGATAACACAGGAGCTCTGTACGTGTGAGCTTTGAGGGTATTTGTATGGGGATCTTTCGGAAGCGAAGTTTCGTGGAGATGAAGCGGACAGCCGATGCCTACCTATAAGTACATGAGGTGCTCAGGTAACATGACAGCTTGAGAAAAAAGTGGGAGTTTACTCGACGTTCTGAACATCCGAGTCTTACGGTCACTGACACATTGAATTCAACCCAAATTCAAGCACGTCAATCGAAATAGCATGGATCTAGGCCTGAAAGAAGTTCATGTCCTTGTCACTGGTCATTCTACAGAGGCGTTCCCCTCAGCTTAAAACTGATCAAGGTCATCTTCAGGAGCAAATGGTGGTATCGGACTCGAAATTACCCATGCGTTTCTGCGTAATCCAGTCTTTTAGATTATTCGGCCTATCTTACTAACTTGAAGTACCGTAGAGCAAGGCGCCAGAGTCACTGCTCAATACAACTCAAGCGATAAGAATTTGGAACCTCTTCTTGCTCAATATGATAAAGATCGTGTGCAGACCCTTCAAGCTAATCTAACGATCGAAAGTGCTGTTGCACAACTTTTCACTAAAGCATCATCGTCTTTCGGACCCATACAAATAATAATTGTCAATCATGCCGCTTGGGCCTCTACATATGAGTCTGTCATACAGATGTCGCTCGAACGATGGAAATCGATCATCGACGTCAACCTGACATCCTCGTTCTTGGTTTGTCGGGAATATTTGAAAGGCCTTCAGGGTGCATCAGATGATATCAAGGACTACGCTTCAATCCTGTTCATCGGGAGTACGGCTGGAAAATTTGGTAAAAAAAAACTTGAACCACCCTATCGTCTCAATAATCGATGTGTTATACAGGCGAGGCTGGCAATGCTGATTATTCGGCTTCCAAGAGTGGTGCGCCCGATTTTCATTTTATCGTCGAATGATTTTGATAACAAAATTGACAGCATTGATGTATGGACTTACCTTGACTTTGAAGAATGAGATCGTCAGTATTGCACCGAAGGGTCGAGTCAATTGCGTTGCACCAGGATGGGTCAAAACGGTGAAATTTAACATGAAGGTAGTGTTATCTTGTTTGACGAGCCTTCCACAGCCTAGGGTGGCTGACACGTTGAATGACCCCGATATCGTGTATCGGGCAATGGCTACGTGCGCTTAGCTCTCTTCTACATAGTAGTTTGCATGAATAACGGACCAATAGGACTCCTCTGAAGAAACTCGGTCATGCGAGGGATGTCGCTGGCCAGGTTGTTGTACTATCTTCCCCCAGGATCTCTGGGCACGTATCTGGTGAAGTGATTATGGTCACAGGTGGTATGGAAGGTAATCCTCACACCTGTCGGAAGGAAAAACAGAATTTGATTGTGATACTTTACAAGGTCGCTTGCTTAATTTTCCCAGAGACATGTAACATGTATACCCCGAATCTCATCATAGTGGGATTGTTCCATGCAACCTGAAGTCCCTCGAGCTTGCTCCGATCGAGATGTCTATTGTGCCTTCTGGCCGGCGCCACCCCTGATTTAGGACGTCCCAGATCGAGAGTGTATGCCGTGAAAGGTTGATGACGATGTTTTTCGTTTGCCCAGCCTGCAAATGGACGTCGGAAAAGCCTTTTAAAATAGATGGTGGCTCCCCAGATGAAGATGGCATCTGAACGTAAAGCTGGGGGATCTGTAATGTCGAGAAATTAGCAAACGTGGATGACCGTGATTTTGGAACATCGTACTTCGCCTCCAGCAGTTGAGCCTGTGTTTCTGACGTCAAATGTTACCTTAAATGCGGGCTGATGCAACCTGGAAATTCTCAACGATCAGTTTTGTCTACTTCAATGTCGCATGAGTTTTGTTTACCACAGGGCTGTTGATGACCCGATCCCAGGGGAAGATGACATTCCTTGGTCCCAGTTCTTCTCCTGCGCTCGCTCCGTTGAACTTGGAGAAGAAGCAACTTTGGTGATGCGAAGGTTGCTATACTCGAATGTAGTATAGCTAAGACCAAAGCCAAACTCGAACCGAGGGGTGATGTTGTGCTGGATTGTGTGCGGCAAGACGTCATGATCAGTTTCAGTATGATATGCAACTAGTAGATTGAAATTTTACAGCGTCGAAGCCACGGTAACCGATGAGTAACCTGGGATTGTTTCAGAATGAATCAGGGATAATTGGATGTTAAACAGATGAACCCTTCAGTGTATGGAATTTGAAGAATGCTTCCTGGGCTTCCTCCGAGTGTGACTTGTGCAGAATAATCTTCAATTCGTTTTGCAATCGTGTATGGGAGTCGACCAGACGGGTTCCAGTCACCGTATAAAACGTCTGTAATCGAATTGCCAGCTTCTTCCCCGGGGGCGCTAGCCCATAGCACCTAATTTCGATAAGATAAACCGTCGTCGTCGACTACAACCACCATACTATCTCACCGCGGTGACATTCGGGTGATCAATCCAGGGCTCAACGATGAGTTGGCCTACACTGTGAACTACAACGATCGTGTTATTATTTTGAGCCGCGACAGCAAGAATCAAGTTATCTCCCCCATGCCATGCCGTCAAATTAGCCCTTTGTGCACAGATTAGATATGCCAGCGAGACAGGTCTAAAACGAACCTATCACTGCCTTCGCTGGAATCGGAATTGACAAAAACAATAGCAGCAGAAGTGCCAATGGCCATGTTACCCGCCCTTGCAACATTGAAGTCATCGAATATCCAGGACACGGTGGTGCGGTCTTGTCGTGCGCGTGACTGGAGTGCTTCATAGGGCTGGGCAGAGTCAGACTAATCTTACTTCTTCTTGAACGACGTACTGAGATCAGGTAAGTGAAATTGGCTGTTCTATGAGCGAGTGAGTTCATGTATCGTAATGTGATTGAAACTGCATCTTTGCTCACCCGCTCCCTCCACCCATCGCCAGGATGCCGTCGTTGCCAGTCTGATCCCTGAATGCATTAGGGCCAGCCTCGCGCGCAGGTCCGGCATCGCTACCAGCCAGAAAAATGCTTCGGGGACGTTTCAACGGAAGGGCACCGTTTTCGTTCTTCAGAAGGACAGTACTCGCGGCACCAATTTCTCGCACTATCTTGAAGTGATCGTCTTGAACGTCAATATGTTCGTTTGTTGCTATGTCACCAGGGTTGTTAGCGTTGAAGTTAACAGCTGGGAATGTCGGAGAGTCTTGGTGAAGTAAGTACCATCCAGCCAGAACCCGCGTCTTAAGGTAGATTACGCGTCGTTTCAATAGAAAAGAGAGAACCACGTACTGCCATGTCTTTTAGGCGATCCTCAGAGATTGATTGGTTTTGGACAGCGGCTGTCAAATTAGCACCAAAATAGGATCCTGGTCCCGCACCAATGTTACCAGGCATTGTCATCTATGAGAAGGGTATTAATATATTTGACCAGTAGTTCAGTAATGAGAACAACATCAAGGCCATCCACAGCAGACAGCGTAGAATGAGTCCTGGATTTCATGTAAATCAAAGGAAATGATGAAAAACAAATGACACATACGCCCCCCAGTCAGACACAACATCTTGAATCGTGGTTACCACAAGTGTCTCGTGTATCATGCTATGGGAAATTCACATACATCCTTGAAACCCAAATTCGCCTTTGAGAAGATCATTGAGGGTTTGGTTGTTCTCACAGGCATATGTTCCATTGATCTGATCTGTGAAGATGTATTTCATTATGCTTTCTTCAAAAATTTACTATGACATACTGTAACTGCACATGACACTTGCTGTGCCTGCCATCACGCTTCGCAAGAATGGCTGCGCATATATCTCGTGTTGGGTTCGGTCGTCGACGTTTGAAGAGGAAGTCGTCCGAGCATGTTCCTGGTCACTTTAAACAAATGGTTCAAACGAATCAGACATGTCGTCTATATTTGAACTGCGAACTCACTTGTCGATGAAGTGCTTTGCACAAGCCTGCACTCCACCTTGCTGCATACCAAGTATTGTCTCATACGCAGCTGACAGCCTCATCAGTCGGTGTGTGAATGTGAGATGCTCCTCTCACCCTCGCCAGCTAGAAAAGGATCTTCACCAAATCCTTCGAAATTCCGACCACCTTCCGCCACTCGTGCTAGATTCATCATCGGACCTAGAGCAACGTTGACGCCTTTTCCGACATGCTCTAAACCCATATAAACGCCACGGAGACGAATCAGGGATCGATTGAATCTATATGATTATTGGTTCCATACTATACGGTTCTATATGTTGCCACACACGTTGCTGCTGCATTTATGCCAGTTGGAAAAGCGGTCACAAAGTCAGCGAGACGAACACCTAGAGGCGAGTCCTTAAAGAAATCAAGATTAGGGACATATCAGGGCGACAGAGGGAGCGAAAGATACCTCTAGGCAGAGCCCAGGCCAACCACGACCAGTAGTTGGTTCAATAGGAGGGATGTTACCCTGAAGTGTCGTTATTGCATTGTATTTGGCACACAAACGAAGAATACTTGCTACACATCGACCAGGGCGGCCAGTTGACTGTACACCAGTTGCGACGCTAGCAAGTTCATCGAGACTAAAGCCCGCAATCTGTAAAGTTCACAACTAAGAAAATGTTGCTCAATATGGTATATGCCTCAATGTCACCTTGGATTTCGCTTTGGAATACGCAGCCGACCAGGCAGGGGCGAAGTCTGGAACAATGTTAGTTGAGTCCTCAGTCGATGGTGGATGCTTGGGGTCGGTCTCCGGGAAAACTCCAGGAATTGGACTTTGAGAAGGAAGTGCAGAGGCTGATACCGAACTTCCACTCGAGGATACAAGGCTGGAACTTCCACTTGAGGTTACAAGGCTGGAACTTCCACTTGAGGTTACAAGGCTGGAAGTAGCTGTCTGGGAGTGAAGTGACGTCTGGAAGTGACCTAGTACCGTGGAAGCTCTTCGGTTCCCCGAGCTTGCAACCGACGACAAGGAGACAGATGAAGCAGGGATAGGTACCGAAGAACCTAGGATAGAGGACGAAGGTGCAGCTCCTTTGGCTGCTGAGAGCAAACCCAAGATTACAAAACTAAGAAAATAACGAAACATATTCACAATCTCTCTGGTACACCTCTGGTAGAGCTGAGCCCTTATATAGGCCCAAGTCTACTTAGCATAGAAGCGAATCCATAATTTTAGAGTCAGATGAACGCTGGTAGCATGCGTCCTCGTTGTCCCATGATGTCTCTGTGAGGACTGCTCAGCCAATTGCCCTATAGATGCTGAATAAAGTAAGGCTTCTCTGAGTCACTGTGGGTGCATTTCAGTAGTTTTTGCATGTCTTCACGCCGAGATCCTCATGGCAGAACACATCGTGGTCCAGCTTCTGTGGCACGTAAATAGGACAAATAGCTTCCTGTCTCTGAAAACAAGGTAATCATGTGAACTACGGAGGATAGATGTGTAGAAGTGGATGTTCGTTGTATGAAAGTTAGAAAATTCTGGGTGCCCGCATGCAAGGTTTTGATGATAGTGGGGAAACGACTCAGAGAGTGAAAAGCTTGCTGATCGGATTTGTCGGGCCATTGTTTCAAGCTCCGGTTTAACCTTCCTGACAGTCCTCCGCAACAGTGGTGATGATCTCGAAATTTTGAGGACTAATTTACTACAGTACCTATAAAGTCTGGTGAATGCTACAGTCTGATATACTCATAAGTGAGGGTATTTCATGTTTGCAATCATTCA
Source organism: Termitomyces sp. K1Ac (assembly GCA_017657355.1). Classification (NCBI taxonomy): domain Eukaryota; kingdom Fungi; phylum Basidiomycota; class Agaricomycetes; order Agaricales; family Lyophyllaceae; genus Termitomyces; species Termitomyces sp. K1Ac. The sequence continues at coordinate 13,643 of JAGGAS010000021.1, read as the reverse complement.
ATGAACTAGAAGTATAGAACCTAAAAGAGAAAATTCGTGAATTAAGATCAAGATCTCCGTGAGCAGTGAGGAGCGGGTATCTTAGGAACGTCTATGTAGTACCAGGGATCGTTCCATGCAGACGACCATCCCGGCTACTCGCGCCAATTGTGAACGTAAACGTTCCTCCGGGCTTACGCCAGCCTTGGGCGACGACATCCCAAATAGACAAGTCGTACCGCGAGAGGTTCATCGCGACGGTCTTTGTCTCCTCGGGTTGCAACTCCACGTTGGTGAAACCCTTCAGGATGGAGGGCGGCTCACCCGAAGATTCTGGCATATGGAGATATAATTGTGGGATTTCGCCGCCATATCGGGAGCCAGTATTGGTAACACTGAAGGTAACGGAATAAAGGGGCCTATGGAGCCTGGTAAAAATTATCCACATTAGCAAAACATCCGACTCCACATGACAGTGACATACCAGAGAGCGGTAGAAGATCCCTGACCAATTGGTGACGCTTTCCCAGCATTCCAATTACTTATCAAATCGGCTTGCGTGTTGTCAGGTTCATCGATCACCGAGATCTTGAGCGCGCTGTAAGCAAACGTAGTGTAACTCAGTCCGAAACCAAATTCAAAGCGTGGAGTGATATTTTTCTATGTCAACGCGTCAGATCGTGCCAGATGATATGGAAGACAAGGGACGTACAGCATCAAAGTGACGGTAGTCGATTTCCAAACTAAATGAATCCTCAGCATTATATATCAGAAGACAAGTATGATGTCACTTGCCCCTCGGTATAAGGAATGTCAAGGATATCTGCAGGTTGACCGCCCGTCACGAGTTGGGCAGGATAGTCAGAAGCTTGCTTAGCAATGGTATATGGGAGTCTTCCAGAGGGATTCCATTTGCCATAGAGGACATCCGTGATTGCGTTGCCCGTCTCTTCTCCAGCTGCGCCGGCCCAAAGAACCTGAGGATAATTCAATCAGGATAGGCGTGAAGGCAGTAATATGGTTACATACAGCAGTGACGTTAGGATGCTCGATCCAAGGCTCAATGATGAGGGGACCAACACTATGGACAACAACAATGGTGTTTTTGTTCTGAGCGGCAACAGCTTTAACGAGATTATCGCCCCCGTGCCAGGCCGTTAAATTCTTCCTGCAAAAAGGCTTTAATCCCGCCTGCGTTGATCGGAGTTTGATTACGTACCGGTCTCCTTCATTTCCATCGACAGTGATGTATTCCTCACCGGAGTCAGAGTTGATGAAGACGATGGCGGCAGTCCTACCAATGGCCATGTTACCGGCCCTTGGGAGGTTGAAATCGTCCAAAATCCAAGAGATACTCGTTCTGTCCTGGCGAGCGCGCGCTTGGATAGCTTCTAGAGGCTAGCAGTACATGCTTCATCCCAACTTAAATTCACGAGGACAAAAGAAAACTTACAGTGATGAGGTAGGTGAAATTAGTCGTACCAGAACCCCACCCCATAGCCAAAACGCCATCATTGCCCCCCTGATCAGGAAATTGATTGGGACCAATTTTGCCAGGTCCTGCATCGCTGCCAACGAGGACTAAGCTCCTTGGCTTGTTCAGCGGCAGCGCGTTGTTGACGTTCTTGAGGAGAACAACGCTTGCCGCGCCGATTTCTCGCACGATTTTGTAATGGTCATCTTGTACGTCCACGTGTTCATTGGTCGTTTCATCATCAGGGCGGAAGGCATCGAAGTTGACGCTAGGGTATGAGGATGCATCCTGTTGGAGGTAGTACCAGCCAGCGAGGATACGGGTCGCTGAGAACAAGGTCAAATGACAAGCGTGAAAGTCCATGAATCACATACCCATATCATCAATTCGGGACTCCGGGATGGTACCGTTTTTAACGTAGGCAGTGAGATTGGCGCCGAAGTAGGTTGTGCCAGAGTCGAAGGTTATATCACCTGACATACATTGTCAGAGTAGATCCTTTGTAAAGAATGAAAGTGAAATCTACCGGGCATTGTCATCTGAGCGTAGAAATAGTTTAGCAGATTTGGAGCGAAAAGAAAAAACTAGGACATACATCTAGTCCTGTAATGACAGAGATTGTCGAGTGTGTTCTATTCACTTGTCAGTTCTTTGAGTCAGCATTATTGACGCTGTGGCTTACGCTTGCCAGTCGGACATAATATCTATCATGATGAAAGTTGATGTTATCAATAGTTAAAGAAAGCCAGGAAAGAACTTACATCCTTGGAAACCGTACTCCCGCTTGATGATGTCATTCATGACCTTGTCATTTTCGCAGGCATATGTTCCGTTGATGAGGTCTATCATGCATGTCGAGTGTGAAGCGAACCAATCCAAGGAGATCGAGTAACGTACTATAACTGCACATCATGCTCGCTACACCGGCCATGACACTTCTCAAGAATGGGTGGGTATAGATCTCGTGTTGAGTTCGGTCATCAACATCGGAGCTTTCCTGAGTTCGCTTATGTTCTTGTTCACTATGACGCCACTAGATCAGAAAGTTCGGTGGAAGATACGACACGTATACACACTTGTTGACAAGGTGCTTCGCACATGCTTGAACGCCGGCCTCTTGCATACCCAAGATTGTCTCGTACGCAGCCTCACCAGTCAAGAAGGGATCAGCACCAAAGCCTTCCCAGTTACGTCCGCCCTGAGCAATGCGTCCCATGTTCATCATGGGCCCAAGAGCGACATGGACACCCTTCCCCTTGTGCTCCTTGCCCATGGCGTGACCTCGGGCGCGGATGAGGCGTCGGTTAAAGCTGACAGATCATGATGTAAGTGATTAGTTTAACTTTTTGAAAA
>JAGGAS010000020.1:13738-36545 GCA_017657355.1 Termitomyces sp. K1Ac | reverse complement strand
GTTTGCATGTCCTTCTGAAATATCTTGTCCTGCTGTATATCCGATGCTGCATAAGATCGTTGGCGCTCTATATTGACATGTTTGAAGATGTTCTGTCGTACGGCTCTCGCTTGGCGGGATTCTTCCTGGCGGCGCTCCTCATTTTTCTCCAAGGCCGTATTGAGTTCGTAATGCAAGTCTCGGCTTTGCTGTTGATGATGAGCCACAGCCCTCCGCAAGGCATCGATATTAGCCCCGACTTGCGCACGGTACTCAACGAGCATAGAGTGGAAGGCTGTTCCACGAGCCATTCGGGGTGTCCAGCGATCATTTTCTGGAGGAATTTTCGGCTTATTCCCCCATTTTGAGTATAGAATTGCACCTGCAATGGTTGCGGAAAACAGTAATGTCGATCTTGAGAGTTCTACATATCAGTTGAAATGATGTGCATATTTGAGCAGTACCTACCTTTGCATATTTGATTAAAGCTGTAAGTATCGCTTTGATACATAGTCCTTTATATTATATATTCCGCCGTACAGCACAAGAAAGTGTTAACTCGAAAAAACAATTGCTGGAAAACAAATACCGTGTAAGGACGAAACAAGAACAGATATCGAGACTGACATGATACAAAGGCTGCTATTGTCGTTGCTGTGAAGACATGACAAGAGAAACAACCAGCAAAAAAAGCATGGACCTACTGGTATCTGATATTGTATGTCTGATATTGTACTCAGCGAGGACGACCGAAAGTATGAGTGGAGCAACAAGGCGCATCGCTATTGTACTTGCCCTTCTTCACCTTCATTTTCTCAATTGAAAGCATGAATAGAGCAATGCATCGGTTTAGCGACAATGGGCCCTCAATAACTTGTTTACGTTGCCAATAAGGTATCCGAAGGACTTAACGGCAACGATTTAGACGTCATGCATCACGATTCAATGTTTGAGTCTTCTCCAGCCACGACATACTTACTCATGAGTCAGATACGGGCCGTAATTTGACTTTTTCATCATGAAAAACATTCTCTTGAAGTTCGACGACCAAAGCCACAGCTGAGGAAATTACAGACGATCGGTCAAAATGGCGCGGATGGTCGGACTCGGAGCTGGTCTAGGTTCGAGAGGGCAGCTGCACAACCAGAGTGAAAAAGTACATATTATGTAGTGGCCATCCTTGTAATTCACCTACAAGAATACAAGATCTCGGCTTCGAGTGATTGAGCTAGAGCTAGATTATCTGTCGTCGAAGTCAGAAGAACCGTGGAAATAGTATTAGTATGGACCTACATGGACACCTACCTAAGCACTGGCATCTTCAGCATGGCAGATATTTTGACCCAGTTCGACTTGAGTTCGACCCTTTCGACAGACATGAGATGAAATCTGATGTCAAGAAGTATGAAATTGCGCGCCAAGGTTCTCGAAGTTGTTGTTGAGCGTCCTTTGGGGTCTGCTTGATAACCAACCCGAAACCGGCCAACTTTCCCTTGATTGAAGTGATCCATCTCATGGCTCTTCAAAGTGCGCCTTACGGAACGTGGTCGTCTCCAATCACCGCTGAGGCGATCACGAAAGGTGTCCGTATTTCGTTTGTTTGATCCGACACTTAGTATATAGCTAATCAGCCAACATGTTCTTAGGCTCTTCCTCTCAGTGGACTCATCGTCGATCCCATTACCTTCAAACTCTATCATCTTGAAGCGAGACCGTCTGAAGGCGGCCGAATCACCATCATTGATACCGAGAGTAACACAGATCTTACTGCCAGCAAGGATTGGAATGTACGAACAGGTGTTCATGAATATGGAGGCGGCGCCGCTATTGTTCATGGGGGGACTGTATACTTTTCAAACTTGGTGGATGGACGGGTGTATCGTATGAAAGAAGGAGTTCATCCTGAGGCTGTCACTCCGGGTAACTTCCTGTCTTTTTGTCATTGAAAAATTGTTGAAGATTGAACGGAACAGAGAGCAGGGTCCATCGTTTCGCGGATTTCGATGTTCATCCAATCCACACCCATCTTCTAGTCTCAATTCTAGAAGACCACACTGTTGATGAACCCTCTACTATCGCCAATACTCTCTGTATAATCAACACAACTACCAAGACCGTTCATCCTCTTCTTTCAGGCGCAGATTTTTACGTCTCACCAAAGTTTTCCCCTGATGGCACACGCCTTGCCTGGCAGCAGTGGTCTCATCCAGACATGCCATGGGAAGGATCGCACGTCTATATCGCGAATACCCTTATCGATTCCGACGAGTTATCTTTGACAAACCTCGTTCATATCGCGGGCGAGGCGCTCAAGGTCAGTGCTGCGTCCCCTTCATGGGCAAATAACGAAACTCTTGTGTTCACGTCGGATGAGTCTGGGTACATTAACCCATGGAAGTACCAGAACGGCAAAGCGACTGCGCTGTTCCCTGAACCCGTTCAGTCCGAGTTTGGGTCACCTGGGTGGCTGCTCCAGACGCACCCCTATGCGGTCCTGGACGATGAAGGCACACTTGCTGTGTTCGTTACCACGAAGGATGGTCGGAATGGTCTGAACATTGTAGATCTTGCAGGAAGATCACCACCACAGATTATCGACACTCCCTTTGTCGTCATCGAGAATATCTGGACCCTATCTCGTCAAACGCGTGAGATCGTATTTTCTGGTGAGAAGGTTGACGAAGGCTTGAGCGTCGTCAAGTTCGCCTTCAATATTTCATCGGGTACATCAAGCTCTGTCACACTCAAGCCTGCTGCCGTTCCCGAATTCTCTAATGACTTTATTTCCATCCCTCAGCCCATGGGGCTCAAAGCTGCTAACGGGGAGCTCATTCATGTGGTATACTATCCACCCAATAACCCCAATTACTCCGGTTCTAATGTACCGGGCGAGCGGCCCCCTTGTGTCGTATTAGCTCATGGAGGCCCAACTACCATTACTATGCAAAATCTAAGTTGGACGACCCAGTACTTTACCTCACGTGGATGGGCGTGGTGCGTAGACCACTTCCCGAACGTGGTCCTTAGCTGACTTGCTTGCAGGCTTGCTGTGAATTATGGGGGATCCTCAGGGTACGGGCGTGATTACATCCGCCGCCTTGACGGTAACTGGGGTATCGTCGACTCAAGCGACTGTATCCAGGCGGCACGAATCATCTCAAGCGAGCCATACAACCTCGTCGATTCCAAGCGCCTTGTCATTCGTGGACGGTCTGCAGGAGGGTATACTGTGCTTAGTGCATTGACGGATGCTTCAACCGTGACAACGTTCGCTGCTGGCACCTCCTCATTTGGCATCTCTGATCTGACCCCGTTGGAGGCTCACACGCATAAATTTGAATCACGGCAACTTGAGAAACCGGAGAAGGGCATGGTTGGCGAAAGGCAGAGACCATCGTGGACGCATTGAAGAGGGAATTGGGATTCTACGAGCGTGTCCTTGGACTGAAGAGCCAATTGCAGACAGTGTAATAATATCAATCACTCGGTGACTCCGAGTTATGGCTATCCTATAAGATCAAGTGATACATGATGTCAAATTTCGCTAGCCACAGCTCTCAAAACCTCCTCAACATTGTTGACGTCCTCCTGAGAATTATCATTATTATATGTTACATGCTGAAATACGTGATAAACCTACCGCTGTAAGCTCGCCATTTACGTAGGTTTGATGAGTCTCCACTGTAGTGACCATCTGCTCCCCTGGGCCAAGCGGTACCACTTCCGCAACCGCTGTCCACTCTTCAACAACACAGTCACCCGCTGGAAGCACTATCGTCTCGGCTTGTGCCTCCGTTTGTTGCTGCCCCATATTTTCGAGAACTGAAGCTCATGAGCAATTGATTGCGAATCGTGGGAGAAAAGAATGTACCAGCGGGCCTGCTGTCATCTACAAACAAGGAGTTGGAAAAGAGGAACAAGGTAAAAAGCAGGAAAGACAAGTCTCACCTCTGACGGATTCGTCTGGGATCAGTTGATCTTCTGAGGGATCCGTTTGGCTTGATTCGTCAGGTACGAATTCGTTTTCTGGAATAAGAGACGAAGTTTATTACAGACGCCAAAGAGGGAGGAAGAACGGGGGAAAGGGGGACCTCAGGCTCACCTTTGTTGGAACTGGCGAGAGATGATTCGACTTGTATGTCTGGAATCAAGCTGTCATCCTCATGCTCCATGTCCACGTCCCCCTCCGCGTCCTCATCTCCAACCTCATCATCATCTTCCTCTGCCTTTTCTTTTCCTTTATAGGAACTGGGACGTGGTGCGCTCAACAGAACACCGTCGAAAATCTCGCGTCGCATCGAAGAGGGGGGTGCAGCTGCCTTCGCTTTGGGCGCGGCTTTGGACTTTTTCTTGGGCGGTCGTCCACGGGGAAGTTTGGCCTGAGATCCGTCTTTGGTGGTCGCCAGAGCTCCTGAATCTTGCGCCTTTTTGAGCAAGCTCACCATGACCTCTTTCGTGTATAACACCCGTGAGTACCCCAAGTCGAAGCATATTGAGCGCAATGTCTCTGCTTTCAATTTGTCCCATGGAAAATCAACCATGTTTGAACGTTGAAGTGTGTTGGTTGACAAGAAAACAAAAAGCCGAATTCCGATCAGGGTCACCATCTCTCGTATTTATTTCATCTCCGCGGTATATCTGACCATCACTTTGAACCTGTGGCACGCTGAAGGTGAAGTATACGTGAAATAAATCCTACAGACAAGTACGCATTCCGTGAGGCACCCCGCATATTACTTATTGAGCTCATTGGGAGATTAACGTTCGACAATCGACAACGCGAACACAGAATCTTTATCTGCTCTATGTAGTACGTATCGTCTGCAAGAAACAACGTTCAAGTTATGGGTACTATGCAATCTTATTTCGGCTTATTTTTAAGCGGAAAGACCAACTTTTCAGCGGAAATGGGTTTGAGATATTCAGCCGCCCCCTCGTCAAGGGTCTTTCGTTCGATGACGAGATTATCTCCGAGCAGAGGGAACCCGTGAGAGACTATACCATGAAGGCCATTGGGCATGATGCGAGCAGTAATGGGCTTGACGGGAAATTGTTCAGGATGTGCGGAGAGATATCGGTAGAATTCGACAGTGAAATCCCTCCATTCCTGAGACGCTGGGAATTTTTTCCCTGGATGCAAGCGGAGAGTAAATAGTTGAACAAAAAGGCAAAAAGGGATGTATAATACCGCGGTACATAAGATCGTGTCCAAGGCCAACCCACACCGTTGTGTAAATTCCAGTAACACCCTCTCTTACACCTTCTCTGTGCCATGCATCACCTCGGACACACGCAATCGGTCCGCCTGCGTCCTTGAAGGTGTGGGAGATATTCGCCGTACTGTCCTTCTCCGAGATACAATCCAAGGCAACGTCAATCCCACCAGATGCATTGCGCACTTTTTCGACCCAATCAGGATCACGATAGTCAAACACAGCCTCTATTCCTTGTTTCAAGAGCTTCTCGTGATGCTTTGGACTCGCTGTGGCGAAAATTCGATACGGTTTACCCTCTGGAGTACGTGCAATCAAAGCCAGATCAATAGCGAAAATTCCAACAGAGGTCGATGCAGAATAGATCAGGAGAGTGGGCGAGTCACCCTTCAATTCGTGTGTAGGCTTGGCAGGGTTAAAAAAATATAATGTTGCTCGGGCCATTACATAAATTGTCTGTGAAAAAAATCGATCCGCGTTCCCTGCTTTCCTACAAACCACAATGGTTGCTCTCGTTCAACGTCCCGCTCCTACTTTCACTGCCAAAGCTGTCAGCGACGGTCTTATAACTGATATCTCGTTGACTGATTACCGCGGCCAATGGTTTGTCAACGACTGTATTCGTGACACGGGATTGAGACTTACATCTTGTTTTGTAGGGTTGTTTTGCTGTTTTACCCCATGTGAGTTTTGTCTTTCGGCGCCTGAACCATTGCCAATGTTCCACGTTCCACATCAGGGATTTTACTTTCGTTTGCCCTACGTAAGTGGATTTTGTGTTCCGACTCTGAAGCTTATGGCTGACTATGTCTATTACAGCGAGATCCTCGCGTTTAACGACGCCCTGTCTACATTCAAAGCACTCAACACTGTTGTCCTCGGTGGGCCTGTCGATCTCCTTGTGTTTATTGTCAATTAATTGATGTGCTGAAGGTGTCTCCACCGATTCCGAATACTCTCACTTTGCATGGGCCAATCAGCCTCGCAAGGAGGGTGGCCTTGGACCCGATTTGAAGCTTCCTCTTATTGCTGACAGGAACATGACCATATCCCGCGATTATGGAGTCCTTCTCGAGGAGCAGGGTGTTGCCCTTCGCGGATTGTTCTTGATCGATCCCAAAGGGATCCTCAGGTGAGTACAAATAAGGCATTATTCAACACCCGACGTAACGTTCATTATGATAGGCAAGCCACCGTCAATGACCTCCCTGTTGGTCGTTCTGTTGAGGAGACTATCCGTCTCATCAAGGCCTTCCAATTTACTGTATGTGTTGCTTTATCAATTGCTACGTGGATCTTTCTGAATTATATGTCTGTTCCTCATAGGACGAGCACGGTGAAGTTTGCCCTGCCAACTGGACTGAAGGTTCAAAGACTATGAAACCTGATCCTAAGGGCTCTTTGGAGTACTTTGAGGCTGTTGCTACTAACGGTGTACCCACATTGTCTACGTACTTATCATCATCACCATCTCTACCATGGGTCAGCGCCACCAAGCCTTTCTTATCGCAAAAATTGTCCCACAAGGCGAGACGGACGCCAAATATCGATGTATTGCTGCTATGCATCATCAGTGGTGTTATGGAAGTCTCCCCCTACGCGCGACACGGCGCCTGCTTACCCTGCTGAAGAAACCGGAGCATGTAAAAATTATCCTCGAGGAACTTCGTGCACTTGATGGTAAATATGGACGATGGGGCGTTCCTCCCAAGACACCTCGAGACCCTTGTCCATTTAGCTCTTTTTTGATGGTTTCATCTTTCAACGTTGATCTTTCGGAAGTTCCTCAAGATGATGAACCCTATATCAGCGGTTACTCAATTGAACATACCCTCCTTAATGCCAATATGGGAAGTTCTGGAGGAGGTCAGTTCCATTGATTCCTCCTTGAAACCAACACTTCATTATAAATCTTTTCACAATAGATAACAACGATGGAATTACGGTTATCGATGTCACCGATCCCACAAGCCCTGCTTATTGTTTTGTGTTTCTCGGCCAAATGACTCCCTTGACCGCCACTGAATATATTCGCAATTATTACCCGCTTCCAGAGCCAGGCGTAGTGGACGATGATGATGAACGTGAGGATGATGATGAACATGAAGATGATGATGATGATGATGATGATGATGAACGGGATGATGATGAACGTGAGGAGATGGTTTTAGATGTCATTGCTGCTCTCGAAGGAGAAAGACTGGTTACTCCGCAAATGCTCATCGAAGCTTGGCCCAAAGAATACAACCGGTCCTTAGGGAAGCAAATCAACGACCAAGGCACTGAACCTGAACACGGCTCAACCGAAGTTGTTTCTGTGGTTCCCCTTCTGTCGGAATTGGCTTTGAAGCCGAGTATCGAACATGCCCTCGAAAGTGACGACACGAAAGAAATCGAGCAGATTCTATGGCTACCTGGGAAGGCTGAGGCCATTATCGGGATCCTTAAGGCTCAGAAATCTCTATCTGACTCAGGTATATCCCTCCTCGCTCGAGCTTTTGATCACCTAGATGGAGGAAGCATCGATCTTTCAGGCCTTTCGCTGTCAACCACACAGATAATCTCTCTTCTGGCCAATGTTTCCAATGTCCAGACCCTCGACCTATCACACAACCCTTTTGTTACTGGAGACACCATTCGCATCGTTTTGGAGTCGATTCCTTCCCTTAGGCGTCTCGTTCTTCTTGATACCTCTGTTACGGAGGAAGCACTGTCTTCTTTGTTCCGTGATCATCAAAAACTTTTCTTCAACCTTGAAGCACTCACTCACCCTTTGTTGTTGAATGGGAGAACTTCACGGTTCCCAAACGCATTTGCGATCATAGTCTATGATCAGATGATGCATTTCGTCACCACCGCCTCCCTTCCCTTCTTCACTCCATCGTTTATTGTTCAGGCATTGACAGACTATCTGCGTGCTGCCCTTCACGTCATGTTCTTCAATACTTTTACTGGCACAGTGGCGCCACAGGCCGTTCTTTCATCGACCATTCGAAAGGATACGGAGACGTGGGCTGACCGGACAGTGCCGATGATAACTAGTTTCTCTAGGGATGGGGCTATCAATGGCGAAGGGTGGGTCTTCGGATTGGATACGTATGGCTCGTATGGCTTCATCAAAACAAAGCCTGGCAACATTGATACCTCGCGAACCGAAACATTAGGCTCACCTACCGAAGAACTTGATTTCGTCGAGAGTATTCTCGATCTCAAGGAATTCCTGGCCGAGATGGAGAGTGAAGGTCGTCCTCCAGCACCTGCTTCAGCTGTGGATGAATTATGCGTCATTCTTGATCAATTGAAAGCTCCTGGCAGGATTGGCGGTGTTTTCCAGTTGATGGATATTTCAGCAGCGAATACTTTTATCAAGAGAATTCGTCTCGGTTTCGCAAAACCAATTGCATTCTAGAGCAGCACTGTCACGGTCCTATTGAATGTTGACGTTGGTCTTGATCCCACTTGTACATAGTACTTTAAGTACTCGATGCCAATCGTGATACCATGTAGTACAAGGCTGTAATATCCATCAAACTATTGCCCTCACACTGTACCGAAACATCGGAATCACCATTAGAGCTGCCATTCAAGACAGAGCTCAAGATATGGAGCTGGATCTGTCGTGCGGTCATGCCACTGTCGCGTCAATTATCATAACATTATATTTACATCGCTCCCTCCCCTACCGTTAGGGTCTTCTCAATTAGATTTCTAGATGCACGTACTAGTAGCGTATGTTTGCAAATTCTGATGTTTGCAAGCTGCCTATCGATGAAGCGAATGATCGGGTTGAAGCTTTGAAGATTCAAAATTGGAAATCAATGATGACGTTACACGACATGTTCTGTGATGAATGGAAGTAAATGGACCGGTTCTGTGGCGCGATTTGATCGATTGATCGACGATCTTTTATTGCACAGCCGACAGAGTGAATACTTGTATCTCATCCTATTGTTATATTTCTAATAAACTATATGCCACAGGTACTCTGATCAAATGTTGTATTCGAAACCAGAGAGTCCACAATGGATTCAAACTGTCACGTATCAGCTCCATTTGTTTAGACTCGTGAATACTCCTATCAGAGTCCAAGTACACGGTGCGTAAAAATAGAGCCCCATCAAACCCTGTCATAAGCTTGAACTCTAGTTGACATACTTTTTTGCAAATGCATTCCACTTACCGCTCGCACAAAATACTTATCTGCAAAGAACTAGTGTTACAGATTATGGCAGAAGCAGAACGTACTATGCTGAGTTTGGCCGAAAAAAGAGATATATAAGTAGAGCCCAAAGAAAAGTTGTGAAATACATCTGAGACGTTTAAGAAATACACGGTGGGTCGAGGAAAACCCCGCCGCACCACCAGACTAGCCCCAATGATAAAATATAATCCGGATCCGAGATAGCGGGAATGGTGATCTTATGCGTGGTTTGAGCACGTTTGGGAAGGGTGTAAGTAACGAAGGCCGAGCGATTGGCGTGAGACCGGCAGGATGATTGTGCCTTCGTAGGCGAGTGCATGTGGTGACATCGTGGCGGAACACGTGGACACGTATTTAAGTTCGATAAGGGCATCTGTGGTTAGAGGCTGTGGGCCGGCGAGACAAGGACGGTGGGGTGCTACAAGGGACCTCGGCCTCCTAAAATACAGGGAACGAGAGCAATACGTACAAGGGCAACACAGGGTTACTAAAGGATTACAGAACGGGTGCTTCGAATGCGAGGACAACGACGTGGAAAAACAAAGTTCGATAACAAAGGCACGGCACGGGGGATCGGGCAGTATATGGAATAAATGGGAGGTTCGGGAGAGGAATGACATGCGATGCGACCCAGCGTGGCGTGCATTTTGAATACAAGGTCAAATAGCGAGTAGTTTGTGAAGTGCATACCAGGTTGTGTGTGGACGAAGAGAGGCGGGTTAGCAGAGACTCCCGAGCGTACAACTGCCCGCCAGAAGAGACGGCGATGCCGCTAAGTTTGCTTAGCCGTCCTCGCTCTCACTACCTGTGCTAGGCCGAGCGTCAGTCTGCTCAGGGGCACTTGCGATGGAGGACTGCGGTGCGTGCGCGGAGGGAGGGTGCGGCACGGTTGGATAGCTATAAGCCGGCCAGACCCCAGGATAGGGTGGGTGCTGGGGCGAGTATGGATAATAGGCGTGCGGCGGATGAGCTGACACCAGAGGCTGCTGCTGCTGCTGCTGCTGGGCCGTATCAGAAGACGGTTGTTGTTGATGAGCAGGACCAGGGAGAGCAGAAGAGACTGGGTATGTGTATTGGTACGACACCTGGCCCCCGGGCACGGTGTGCTGGGAGGGAGCACTTCCTGGGGCATAATACACGTGCGGCAATTGTGATTGTGCTTGGGCGTGAGCACCTACAGTTGAGTAGGCAGAAACTGGATAATAGCCCGGAGCAGTACCATACTGGGGAGTGCCGTAAGGAGGGTAAGCTGGAGCAGACGCAGCCAATGATGGAGCGGATTCCACATAACTGGCTGGAGACGTTGGAGCTTGAGGAACAACTGGCTGCTCCGGCGGAGTTGAGGATCCTCCCGTCCTGGTGGGTCGTCGGGGCCGCTTGGAAGCAGGAGCAGTGTAAGGCTCAAATCGTTTGCCGCGTCGAGTGGCCCCGGACGCGTCCGCGACACGCCCATCGGTAAGGAGCGAGGGTCCAGTCGACAAGGGAGTGGCAACTAATGGCGACGAAGAGTCGATATCGTCAGCCTCGCCGCGGTATCGGAGAACTCCATCAGCTCCAATTTCTACTTTCGGAGGGTTACGAAAGTGAGTTTTATCGAGATATTCAGGGCTAATGTCGAGAGAAGCTAGTTCAGGGAGAGACGACGGGGATCGCAAACGTCCATTCTGTACATCTTCGATCTTGTAATAGGAAATCAAATGCTGTGCCACACCACCGATAGTCAAAGAGAAGGTCTGAGCAACGGGTTATGTTATGTTAGGCTAAGCGCCGGCGGGTATAAGGAATATTGGCACACCTTTTTCATCAAACCATCGGTTTTAAACTTATAACTGTTCGTCAGACTTCCCATCAAAGTGCGTTCAATTCGCTTGTCTGCACTGGCGAGGTGAGAATCATCGCCCTTTGGGCGACTAAGTGGTCCATCGGGTTTGGAATTCTCATTAAACTGTTCGCCGGCATCAGGCGGCGCTTCAGGTTTACTGCCTCGATGACTAGACCCCCGCTTGTCTGTCTCACGATAGAGGAGAAAGTTTCCTAGAATGCGGCTCGGGCTCCAGAAGAAGCCATCGGTCCACCTCTTGATACCACTTTCATCCTCGTCAAAAACGAAGACAGAACCAGAACAAATCATCTTGCGCTCAGCATCTACGAGCCTGCGAGTGACACGAGGGATGAGACCTCGACGTGCAGCCTCGAGAATGAGAAGGGCATCTCCGGTGGTCTCGATCCAGCCAGACCAGGGTGGCTCAGTCCACGCCGAGGCGGGCTGGGGAGTAGCGGACATCCTGTAGAGGAGAGCGGGACTGCAAACATGATGGTGGAGGAAGAAGAGAAGATGAGATATTAGAGTTCTGGATCAGCTATTAAAGTTGGCTCACCGTCAAGTAATTTGTAGAGGCGAGAATTTCGTTGAGATGCAATTGCAACCCCGACAACACCTCTTTGTTTGTTGTGCCCTTCTTCCCATTTGCCCTTTTTTGCTGCCGATTTCTCTCCGTGCCCTTTACGGCCCGCCTCAATTCCCTGCTATCAATATTTTCTGCTCAGCACTGTGCCCAATAGCCTCCAGCGAGCCAGAGGGCCCATCTTCCCTGAGTTCCATTTTCTTACGTCAGCCCAATCGCCGCCCATAATTTTTCAATCTCCCAGCGTTCTTTATGCCGTTCTTTCTCAGTCACAAGACAGCCAGCTGACCTTGTTCTAGATAGGCCTAAGCTGCTTCAGCCAGGGTATCCGATGTTTTCACCGTCTTTCCAGGCGCCGCATACGTTCTTGTCCTGACAGGCCAGGCATCAACGTTCAATGTCCAACAATTGGATGTCTTTCTTTCGACATATTCATGTGTATACATGTCTTAGGCTGTTTTAACTCTCCATTTTCTCTACGAGCCGATGCCCTGGTGACAGTCTGCCTTGCGCCGCGAGTTGCGTGCGTTAGGTCGAGGGCTCGACTTCGGTCTTGTGAATGTCTTGTTGGTATGTGACATATCATTGTTGGTTCCACAGTGTATCCCAGAACCATAGGATTCTAGACGCAGCGATCTGCTTTTTTATATTCGTGCCGTGTCGGCCATCCATCCGATAACCTCTCCTGAATCATCAATTTGTGCCTATCTGGCTCCTGAGTCAACCTCGCGTCTTTGACGCGTCGAACAAAAACTCGTTTGTCGAAATGTCGCATTGTACAGTTTTTCCTCCGCCCGGAATGGTACCTTTCTAAAGATCCGGCCTTCGCCCACCGTTCTTGGTCAGACAAAGAATATGGTGACATGACTGATAGAATTTCGTACTATCGAGCATGAGGCAGTTTTAAAATATGTCTTGATGATCATCACGCAACGACCGGTCCGGCTCAAAATACAGGCTCTAACAATTGGTCAACGTCCAACTTTCGTCTCTGTCGTTGATTTGAATGATAGGAGTGGTGATAGTCGCAGTCGCCACATGGCGTTGTGCTCTCTAAATCGTTCGAATCTGAAACTCTCCTGACCCCCTTCCCCTCTCTTCTCCGAAGGGGTGATTTCCTCTGCAATTAGGAAATAACCCTTTGACGGCCCTGTTTTGGACCTGTTCGAGAACACTATCTTCGTGTATATAAAACCTTGGCTGGGATTTGGTTTACCTGGAAGCCTTCGTAGGATGACGTTCCTTCAATCTCTACCGTTGGCGCTAGCCCTAGTCATCCCTGTGCGTGTTCTGTTCATGGTCCTTGGCACTTTACATTGACCCCCTCAACGTCATCTATTAGCTAATCCAAGCCGATACGATGCACACTCATTCTCTTGCTGATCACCATACACGGCATTACCGTCGTCAAAATCTTGCTATTCCGACTATCCTTCCCGGGAATTGGACTTCTAAAGGGTGCTACACGTCAGTCGTTATTTGTTGAACACTGCCTTTGGAGCATCGCTGATACACTGGTGTAGAGATCTCGTAAACAACACTCGGACACTCAATGCCGTGAACACCGCCAGTAGTGGCAACAATGCCTCCTCTTGTATCGCCTTCTGCGACGCCAAGGGCTTCGTCTATGCTGGTACTGAATACTCTGTGCGATCTTCTTCCCTTATGGAAATTAAACTTCATACTGATTAGTGTTGTGTGCCAGGATGAATGCTGTATGCACATCTTCGCGCCTCGTGTGGCTGATTAGCGATTAACTTTTCGAACTAACTTTGTCTGGTAGATTGTGACAATGAACTCCACTTCGGCACCCCTGCTCCCGCGGCGGACTGTAACATGGCTTGTTCGGGCAATCCCCTGGAACAGTGCGGCGCCGGCGGTCGTCTCAACCTCTACTGGAGCGGCAAAGTTCCTCCTCCCCTCCCGAGCACAGTGCCCACGATTGGCAACTGGTCCTCCCTCGGGTGTTACACGTGAGAACTTCGTGTTCCTCTCCCCTTAGAGTTTAATGCGGGCTTCTAGAAGCTGACCTACTTTTTGCGCTTTTGTTTCGTATAGGGACAATGTGGCGGGAAAAGGACGTACGCTGACTGTGGGCATGGCTGTCACCAATAATTCGAATGAAGTTTGCACAGCAGCATGCTTCGAGGCTGGGTACCCCCTGTCTGGAACGGAATTTACAGAGTCAGTATACATTCTCCAGAGATGCTATTCAGAAAAACGGCTGACGTCTCATTTCATTCTTCAGCGAATGCTGTACGTACTTTTTTATCTTTTAAGCTTGGCGATAGAGGGCGGCCCAGCTCATCGTCCACGGACTAGACTGTGGTACCACAATTGCAAATGGTGGTGTTCCCGCCGCGGCCTCGGACTGCAACATGCTCTGCGCTGGAAACTCAGAGGAGTTCTGCGGTGGCCCTAATAGGCTCAACGTTTACAACTATACTGGCACCAATCTTCCTCCACCAAATTCTGGCGAAAATGGTCCCACGACTGTGTTCCCCGTGACTTCCGGCCTCCCGAGCAATTTCTCATACGCCGGCTGCTATGTGTATGTCCGCCCAATTTTGTTTTCAAATTGACACTGAAAATGAACTCATAACTAGTGACAATGCGTTTGGACGTATCCTTGTCTTCGCTCAAGGAGGAAACCCGAACAACACCATTCAGAGTTGTGTCACCGCTTGTTCGTCTCAGAATTTTACCGTTGCTGGAACTGAATTCGGAGCAGGCATGTGGAGGGCCCAACCGTGTTTCGGTCTATAGTTCTATGGGGAATGTCACAGTTCTTCCTGTGCCCACCCCTCTTAAGACTGGCCTCCCCGCCAATTGGCAATACAAGGGTTGTCTTCGGTCCGTATCTCTGTACTCAAAAAGTAATATTTGCTCATAATGTGCCATAGAGAGCCAGGAAATGGAGTTAGGGCCCTTCCTTACCAAATCATCTGGCCCACCAACAATACTGCTCTTGCTTGCGTGGAACAGTGCGCTGCATTCGGTTTCCCTGCTTCGGGCGTTGAGGTGAGTATACGCCTATATTAGAAAAACATATTAAGACTGATCGGTTATCTCGTAGTATGGAGAGGAGTGTTGTATGTTCTTCCTATTTGATGTCCATGGATATTATTTCGAACGTCTTCCTTCCAGATTGTGGTGACAAGACGGATCCCGTTAACAATGGTGCAGTCTTTGGACAAGATTCGGAATGTAACTTGCCTTGTCCTGGAGACCCGATTTCACTTTGTGGTGCTGGCAATAGGCTCAATTACTACGAGTCTAACGGCACTATGAACCTTTGGAACACGCCTGATAACATTGGACACTATGAAGTGGGTGCATGCATGTAAATTGTGATGTAACTAATTACTGACCTTTTTCTCTTAGTTCCTTGGTATGTTGTTCATTTGTTGTGAGAAGCTTTCTTTCTGAATGAGCGCTCTACTCCTCATCTAGTTCCTGGGTAAGTTCTAATTTGCATGACAATATATGTGGCTTTTGACCCCGTCCTCTAGCGTTACTGTCCCACTGATTGCCACACTGGGTATCAACAACAAGGTGACTTTCCTTGAGAAAGCGGGTACAGGGTGTGTGGTAAATCTGCTCTGTTTTCCGCCACGTCTCACATCAGCCGTGAAGATTCCCCAACGAGACGGGTGCTTACGAGTTGGATCTGACTTTAGTGTCCAACTTCTCTGCCGCTTGGCGTGAAATGCATGTCAAGACTGATGTTTTCTGTGCCGGAAGTGTTATTCTTCCTGACAAGGCTGGTCGTCAAATTAATGTGGGCGGCTGGTCCTTGGAATCCACCTATGGCCTTCGTCTTTATACACCGAGCGGTTCCGATGGTGTGAATGGGACTACCGATTGGGAAGAAGATTATCCAGCTCTTTCATTACAAGTAAGCATCTAGTACATACTATAATTGTGCACTGATATTAAGCGGTCCTTTCCAGCGAGGTCGTTGGTATCCCACTGCTGCCATGTTATCGAATGGAACTGTCCTCGTCATCGGTGGTGAAACAGGCAGCAATGCATCTCCACAACCAAACTTGGAGATTCTTCCAAAACCGGCCGGCGGTGACACCGTCATCGAGCTTGACTGGTTAGCGCGGACTGATCCCAACAATCTGTACCCTTTCGTATTTGTCCTTCCCAGCAAGCGTCTTTTTGTTGGTCAGTAACCTATAAGGTTCGAATTGGGTTCGTTCTTTGTCTCATAAATGAGCAGGATACTGGAACGAGGCTCGCATCTTGGACCCTGTCACCTTTGATACCTACAAGGTTCTTCCTAATATTCCAGGTGCCGTCAACGACTGTAAGTTTTGGCGTTTCATAATCTAGAGCTGGGATTAAACATATGATACAGTCCTGGCTGGACGTACCTACCCTCTAGAGGGTATGTAAACCCACTAGAAATTGATAGTTGATATGACCAATTGTCTCGCACAGGTTCCGCTATGCTTCTACCTCAGCATGCCCCATACACAGACCCTCTCAGAGTCCTAATTTGCGGTGGCTCCACTATAGGTGCCGGCGACGCCCTAGACAATTGCGTCTCGATCGCTCCAGAGGATCCCAATCCTACCTGGGAATTAGAACGCATGGCATGTCGTCTCGTTTTGGGACTTCGCATAATGAGAGTGCTGATCTTTCGATGATAGCCATCGAAACGTGTGATGACATGTATGGTCGGTCTTCCCGACGGTACCTACCTAATTGCGAACGGTGCAAAACAGGGCGTAGCTGGTTTCGGTCTTGCAACTGATCCCAATCTCAATGCTGTTCTCTATGATCCTACCAAACCACTCGGACAGCGCTTTTCTATCCTTAACAACACCATCGTGGCGCGTTTGTACCACTCAGAACTCACTTTACTCCCGGATGGGCGTGTACTAGTCTCTGGCTCCGACCCTCAGACAGACAATCCTGATGGCACAGTGAAATATCCCGAAGAATTCCGTATTGAGGTACTTCTTACGCCCAGACGATAGTTCAGATGGCTGATTGTGTGGTTGATCAGGTCTATATTCCTCCGTACCTCAACCAGGGTTTCCGTCCTCCGGAGTTCAATATCTCAGTAACTGATTGGGCGTACGGTGGAAAATACACCATCAGCAATGTGAAGTTGTACCAAGGGACCACTGCCAACCTGAGGATTTCACTCCTTAGTGGTATGCCACGTGTTTCACATTTTTCCGGTACTTGCTCAATGCCTCTTGCGCCATTAGCTTCATCAAGCACTCACGGAAACTCCATGGGGGCGAGGACTATCTTTCCTACATTCGCGTGCTCTGGTACAACTTGCACCATCACTGCTCCTCCAAATTCTGGCGTCTCTCCTCCGGCTTGGCACCAACTTTTCATTCTTGACGGCCCTACACCATCTCATTCAAAGTGGGTGCGGATTGGTGGAGACCCTGCTCAGCTGGGCAATTGGCCTGACATTCCTGGCTTCACACTCCCAGGCGTGTAATAGGCTAACGTTATATATTCGGAAAGGACTCGTCCATTCAAGTTCGCCTTGTGGATTCTGGATTCATATACCTCGATTAATTGTTACCAAACCATGGACATAGCTAGACGACACGCCCTTTCCTTTCATTTGACATCCTTTTCACTTGCAAGATTCTATTATTATCAGGATATAGGATATATTTGTTTGCTGCTCAACTAGTATGAGGCTTATATGAAGGTAGTTGGACACTTTTGATAAAACACGATTTGGAAAGACTGTTGCCATCTACTATGTATATCGTCCAAAATTTACGACACAGCCGGTTCAGATTCAGATTGCCCAGCTTCTCCGAAAGCAAGACCATCGTGGATACGACAAGGATATAAACCAGCGAGAGTCATCGTGTCTGACCAATGGGCCTTTTTGCAAGTGTTTCGGGACCCTGTGGGGCGTGGCCATGGTGCCCACTCTTCCGGAGTCATCCCTTCCCTAAAGGCCTTGCATATACATATATTTGTGTTGTCTTTCCTTCAAGGACAGAAATCGGCTCCTTGGTCCTGGGGACAGGCTCCGTGGTTCAATGTTCAATGTTCAACATTCAACATTACATACTTATTTTGATTGCAAAGTATTCGTCATGTACAGGAAGCGGTAAAATTATGGTATAGTAAGGAGATATCTACTTCTCAAATATATATGAAAACCAATGTCATGATCAATATATGTATCATAAGAGTGTCCAGATAATACCAATAACACAGTGCCCAAAAAGTAGGCCGGAAGGAAGAAGATTCATTCGTAAGAAAGTCTAAAAGAGAGTGAGCAATAAACGACTGTGGTGGTGTGATTGAGATGTTGAGGATTACTTGTGGGGAAAACCGTCTCAATACGAGAATACCATTAGCCATGGGTTGAGAACGATCTGTTGCCGGTCAGAGTTTATCGAATTATCTCGATATAGACGGACTTACAGGGAAGAGGATGTGACCTGCCGAAACAATTGCAAGAGGCAAAATAACGGCCCATGAGGTTCCTGGTATTCTCCATTCCGGTGGAATCAGGCCAGTTGAGAGAATGATGATGGCAATGATGGCAATGGAGCAGAGCACAAATGCGAGCCAGAAACGTTTCCATATTCTGGGTATCTCGATCCAGAAGTTTGAACGTTCGACTTCCTGTATCCCTCGAGTGGTGAGGTTCCAAAAAAGGACACATAAATAATGTCAACAAACCTTCTTGGTAGCACCCCAGGTAATGTTGTAAGAAAACATGTGCGCAAGAAGGGCAGTAGAAAGATGGATACTGAGGCCACCGAAGAAGAAAAAGCTACCAAAAACTAAGTTCCTAGTCAAGAACGTAGACGGAAAGGACTTACAAGAATGGAATCCACGTTACATTCTCGATAAGGGCAGAGAAAAGATCGCGCTGACCCAAGCGGTATTCGAGGAGAGTATATCCGACGTTACCAGCCCCTGGAAAGACGACCGTACAAGCAAGCCAAATTTCAAAACTGTGTAAGTAGTAGCCGTCGACGTCGATAGCCCATCCCAGAAGCAGGTAGTTGAGAATGGACAGGACGGCAGAAGCAGCGATACCGTAATACGAGAACATGTAGGACATCATCGTGATTTTATAGTGAACTGGTGCATTTGACCAGAGGAAGAGTCGAAGCTGCTTTGTGATCGGACCCATACGCCACCAGTCGATCAACGGGTTGAAAATAAGCTCATTACATCCTATCAACAAGTGAGTCAGGTGAGGCAGATTCATAGTATCAAGGCACTCACCATAAGAATATTTCTGCCATCGATTCAACTCGTCGTCAACCGTCAGAGAAACACCTTCCTTGAAACCTCCATCAGAGTATGTCGCCCATCGGATAATGTATCCCTTGAGCTATAAAATTGTGAACAGTTATCCCCCACTATAGAGAGACACGACACACTTGAAGTCGTAAAGCCATGTCAAAGTCTTCGGAAACATTGCTTTCAGACCAGATCTTCGTGACACCATCTGCAGTATCGACAAAGGCAGCATCTTGGAGAGCCGACCAGCGAAGGAAAGCGTTGTGGCCGACGAACGGCGCGACCTCACCGTTCGCACAGCCCATGGATATGCATTTATTAATACGGCGCGTAAAGTGAGCGATGCCATTCTCGAAATAGTGATGCGCGACCTGCATCACATCTGACAACAACCATGAAAACATATGTCAAACGAAGAAAACGAAAAAAAAATACCAGATTCATGTTGTATTATGGCAACTTCCGGACATTCAGCCAACTCGCGCGCAGCATCTCGAAGACAGTCCTAATAGGCCGCTGAATACAAGTAAATGTAAATTGATTGGGAACGCACCTCGGGAACGACAGTATCAGAATCCACGATCAGAATTATTTCACCAATACGAAGTGACCTAGCATTCTTTGCCCAAGGTCTCCATTTCTGGCCATTGGCTTGATAGACTTCTTCAATGGCAAGCTCGAGTGCTTTGTCCTCCAAAGAGTCGCTCTCCGAGTTGACGTCATACATGCCAGACGCTTCGAGTGTGAGAATATGCTTCTCCATAAGCAGCGAAAGCTAAGCACGACACGAAGAAATTTGTTCAAATCTTCAGTGGGGTCAAAGCTCGGGGACGTACTTGCAGACCATAGTTCATGTTAGAAGCTTTCTTAAACCGACCAGCACGCTTGAAGCCATCAGGGTTACTCGAGTGTCCAGGACGGGCGACCCAGCCAATGTTGTGATTGGCATAAAAGGCAATACGTTTCTGCCGTTCAGCCTCGTCGATGATCTGAAGACCATCATCATGGATAAAGATAGCCGAAGATGATTCGGAGAATAGAGAAGCGCCACGTGTACAAATTACATAGGCAGGCGCCGAGAAAACTCAGACTTACATGGTCTCTTCAAGGCTTTCCTTGTAAACCGGCATCTCGATGGTGATATGCGGCAACTGAGAGTCGACCTCTGAATCAGATTCAGGCTTGATCGCAGAATAATAGCGTGAGTTTTCATGATACTGTGCAACAGGTCCTAAACTGGAGTATTGTCAGCCTATTTATTATCCAATGATTCATGCAAGCTGGTTGACAACGTACACGAAAGACACATTGGCGATGATTTGAAGGGCAAAGAACTAAGAGTTGGGTATCAGGATTGTCGGGGTCATTTGCCATGACGACGAAACATACCAGAGAGACACAAAGAAGGAATGGTGCTGTTGCAAAGAGAGCAAAACGGATGGCATTGTGATCAAGAAGGTACTCTTGGAGCAGAATGGCCAGACCACTCAAGATGAAGACTAGAAAAATGTGAGGCAGAGAAGCTTCCCCTTTCAAAAGCATCCTTACAGACTGCAAAAGCGAGACCGAGACCATCATAAAAGGGGCCAAGCAGACGTATGGGTCGATCTTCGCGACCGCTGGTGCCCTTTTCAATGTCCTTCTTGGACTTAGAGGGACGCTTGCTGGACAGCCTCCAACTCCAACCCCATTTCGATTTAGCAGGTGGAAGTTCTTGTTTGGGTCCCGTAACGCCCTCTTTCTCAGCAAGGGCGACGGCAGCTACGGCATCAGTGACAGTAATAGTCTGATGGGTGTTCTTCTCATTTAGGTTGACATCAGACGCGGTCGTCGAAGGGGAAACGGAGGTTGTCGTGGACGTTAAAATCGAGTTTGGGTTGGTACGGGAACGCCAGACGAGCTTCATTATTTTCTCCTCGAACTCGGAACATAACGGCACAATGTGGTCGAGGTCATCGGACCATACGATCAAAACACGTTCATCACGCTACGTGGTTCACAGTAAGAAGAAACCCCAACAGAAGATTGACACACAGACGTACAATGAAAGCTCCACATTGTTCTTTATCGGCTTTAGGAAGATGATTCACGGAATCGAGCACTTGAATACGAGTGTCGTGGTCGATGTAGATAGCCTCTGCATCGTCAGATCTGAAGGAGCATGGGGATCGATGACAGGGAGGAGATTGTTTGCACGTACACAGTAGCAAGAGCCGAATGGACAGCAGCGTTGCGGAGTTTGACGGCAACTAATGGATTCAACGAACGTACAGCGGCTTCAAAAGGCACCAAGTATGGGTTCTCATAAGGAAAAACGCGAAATTGTCCAGGGTCCACTCGTAAGCAGACACCAGCAGATATGTTTTCCTCAGAAGGTTTGAACCAAGCGTCACCCTGGGTCTGAAGAAGAAGTTAGCATACTTGCACCAAACCCGAGTTTAACGTCGGAGGCATACAGAGCGGAAGATCCAGTGCAAGACAGCGTCGTAGGAGTCATAGTCCATGATGCCCAAGTTCTTTGGCTGATGAGCGAGATGGACAAAAAGCCGGGTCGTAAAGCGGGCCCAAAGGAACAAAAGACCGAAGACGGGGAGCTTAAAAAGAGATTCCACAATGTGAATCAGACGTTATCAGTAGAAGAGCCCCATAGATGTAAATTCTTTCCGTCAAGGATCCCATTGAAGAATCCAGGCTCCCAGATTCGGAACAGATCGCGAGGGTAGGCTGTACATGCCCAAAGTGACGGAAGATGAGAAGTATGGTGACAGTTCGGTTGTCGAAAAATTGCCCCGGTAATAGCACCGTCTAAGATAGGCACAAACAACACATGTATACAGGTTCCTTGAATAGACACATTGCTGTCCGCCTTCTTAAGATTCTGATCGGATTATGTATCGGGGAACAATCCCCAATTGATGAGCATTAAGCTGATCTTCCGGCGAAAACGATGATAGCAAGATTGCTCATAGCGGCAGCTGAGAGGCGTTCATGCCTTGATAGCTGAGATACAAATCCCTATTATTTCCAATACATGCCTCGAGGTATCCAGCTAAAGCGTGAACATGACCTCGGCCTCCAGTGCATGCGGCGTGGCGCTATTTAGCAGTCTTCCGAGCTTCGAGTTAGTGTAGGTTTCCCGATGTCTGCCACTAGTGGATCATTATGGTTATTTGGCTCGGCCGTAGAGCAATGGTCGAGTCGATAGCCGCTTCAGATTCTACGGTATACCCGGAGCAATCATGGGTGTTTATGCGCGCAGCAGTCAAGCGCCGACATCAACGTACGAGGTTGCGGATGCATCCGCTCATTTTCAGAGCGCTGTCGAAACTGTCAGTGTCACGATGTGACAATTTTTGTATTTTTCCGTGTTTGACCATCAACTCACTGTTCACTGTTCAGGTCCTTGCGCACTTAAGTTGGCCATGGCTCTTCACTACCTACTCCAAGCTAAGATTAATCTCCTATCCTATTGCGATCTCATGACTACCATCATTGAGAGCTTAACGATAACATTGGGTTCAAGAAGCTCTCTGACGTTGTTCTGACGACGCTGGTACTCTTGTATTCATAGGCATCGGTAAATAAGTCTCCCGGCCCTGCAGTGGAGACCAGTGCGTTCCCAGACCTTGCACGTTCCCAGACCCCTTGCATATTTTCAGGGCGACTTCGAAACGTGGTATCCTGGAGGAGTGGAGCCATGTAGTAGCTACTCGCTTCTGTCCCATTTGGTGATCATCCCCCAAGGATTT
>JAGGAS010000019.1:9290-26880 GCA_017657355.1 Termitomyces sp. K1Ac | reverse complement strand
AGCCCGCCCATTGCGTGTTTAACCACCGCCACCAAGCTTTTACCAGGCTGTCCCTCCTTCCCAGGTCCCGTTTCCATACCCTCCCTCTCCTGACCCTTATCTCCACTGAGTTCCCAGAACATGCTCCCCGCCAGGCCCTCCTTCTTTATCCATTCACCCTTCCACTTCGCCACCTCCTCGCTGTCAAAACTGACCATCTCCTTTGTCTCATAGTTGTACGTCCAGCTCGCCAGTCCCTTCTCGTCGCGCATCAGGTGCGAACCTGGTAGTGGAAGGACGCGGTAGTCGTAGACGCCTGCCTCCCAGTTGCCCCCGCCGACACCATTGAATGGGGTTCCTGGGCCTTGTGTATGCATGAAGGATCGGCCGTACAAAGGAATGCCCATGACGATTTTGGAGCGCGGTACGCCTTGCTGGATGTAGTGGTGAATGGCGTCTGCTGCGTTGATCGGCCCACCGAAGACGTTCGCCTGGTGGTTCGCGACCTGATCCCATGAACCCGCTGTTATACATTTACGCGTGAGCTGATTCCTTGAGAATAGATATTATACTGACAGAAGTCATATGCCATCATATTCCAGAAGTCAAGGGACTTGTCCATCTCTGCGATGTGTAACTTCTTGTAATGTTCGGGTCCGCAGGGCGCTGCGATCTATTCAGCCGATGGTCGTCAATGGTAAATGTGGCAAAGCAAAGACAAGAAGCGTACAGTGAGCAAGAACTTGCAGTCTGAGCCTTTGTCCCGTGCATGCTTGTCTAACGCAACCCTGAGTTCATGAAGAAGCGCCACATAGCCCCTCGCCTGTTCATCGTTGGTCGGGTACTCGTAATCCACATCAAGCCCATCAAGGCCGTAATCCTCGAGAATACGCACAGCGGAGTGGACGAAATTTGCGCGGAGGGTCGCGTTGACGACAACAGGGTGGAATGTCGGGGAGTACGTCCATCCTCCGATGCTCAGCAGGACCTTGAGATGGCGATTCTGTTTCTTGATATTGTAGATAGCCTTGAGATTACCGTAGAGGTTGTTGCCGACGTCGTTCCACGAGTCACCGGGGTAGTGGATGTCCTTGTCAGCCCAGTCGTCGGATAGGAAGACCTCGCCTGTGTCGGCTTTAAGATTTGCGAAGGAGTAGAGGATGTGGCTGACAGGGCGTGTCAATTGGTCAATAACGAGCAAGAAGCGATGTGCGTACGTGAGGTCATCAGCTGGGATCTTCGAGGGAGGGAACTTGCGACCGTAGATGCCCCTGCAGATGAAAATCAGATACAAAGGGGTCGAGGCGGGCATCATACTCACCAGTTCACGAAGCTAAGCAGTGTATAATCGTGAGGAGCACTGTACACCTAGTCATAAACAGATAACGTACTAGCCAACGCTGACTTTTCCTTGATGAGATTGTTCAGGCATAGTTGATTCTGAGGTATTTGGTTTGTTGGAGTTATCGATATTGGTAGTAATGATGGTGGTGGTAGTTGGATAAGAAGTGATGACCGTGGAGGCGGGAGGAATAATAGTGTCAAAAGAGGCTGACCCTCCCACAGACCACTGACCGAATTTGTATGACGCAAGTGCAACAAGAAACAGACCAATCACGAAAAACAAAAGTCGACGACGTTGTCTGGGCTGTTCTAGTGGCAGAGTGGGATGAGAATGAGAGGCGTCTTCATCAGTTGGAAGACGGGTATATGTCGAGGCCATTCCAGCGGCCTATGTATTCGAAGGTGCCGGTGAGAGGCGAACTGTGATATAACACAGCCACAACACGGTACCTCCCTTCAACAAATCCTTATCTCGAAACTTTTCCTCCGTGGTCGAAGATGAATCCTGGGCTTGATTCTGAACATTTCTTGGCTCTGCCACGGCCAAACATCCTCGTGGGACCACCTAGGCCTGCAGGTGTACCAGATACTACAACTTTGGCTGCCCATGATTTCGATGTTGATACCCGGACGGGCTTTATGCCTCCGCAACCACCTCTCTCGCGCCTTCCTCCAACATGGGAGGCATGGGAACACACTTTGGATGAAGCTCAAAGACTGAAATTGCAGCTCGGAGATACTCCGGAGCTTCCTGAACATGAGCGAGTCAAGTCCGAGTCATGGCGGAGTCACGTACGAGATGTAAGTATGTATTGTATCTCCTGAGCGAAGTTGATTTTATGATATTTCAAGCTTGAAATTCTTACTATCGATAATCTGAAGACATCCGAACTTTACCTTCGTCGTGCGCATCACGTTTTGGGATGGATCCTTCACTTTTACATTCATTCTCTACCTCCCGATGCCCCAGTCGTGATCCCTCCACCTATCACCCTTCCCCTCCTTCGAGTCAGCGCTGAGCTACAGCTGCCGCCTGTCCTTACATATTCCGACGATGTCTTGTATAATTGGGAATTGAAATCGGAACAATCACCTTACCAACCCGCACCAGCCCTCGACAATCTCCGATGCCAAACACTCTTTACAGGTACGACAGATGAGGAAGAGTTCTATCTTTCATCTGCTCGGATAGAACTGGCTGGCGTCGCTGCCTACCACCAGATCCGACCATGGTTCCGCGGCGTCGATTCCGATCCCAAACACCGCCCCTGGGTGTTCGCAGGCATCGAGGCCGATGCAAGCCTGCAATACCCCACAGAACTCTCAGGGCCAAGTGCAGGTCAAAGCTCGCTCGTTCACACGCTTGACATCTTCCTTGGCGTTGACCAATACTCGCATTCCGACTCTCTTACAGGGTCATCCGCTGCTACAGCTAAGAAGGCGTTCTTGGATCGTATGCAGCTGTACATGCCACGCCACCACAGGACATTTCTCAACCACCTCTCGGCTAATCCACGACCTCTGCGCAGCATCGTGACAGCATCAAATGACGAACCGCTGCGGGATGCCTATAACGCTGCTGTGCTAGCGTTGAAGGAGTTTAGAGATGCTCACATGATTATTGTTGCTCAGTATATCATCGGCCCTTCCAGAAGGGCTGCTCCTGGTATCTCTGTGAGCACCGTTCGTCCCGAGATAGAAAAGGACTATGGGGAAGTGGACGCACCGCTTAAGGGGACAGGGGGGACTGAACTGGTCAACTTTCTGAAGGGTGTCCGTGATCGTACGGCTGGAGCGACTTTAACCTCTAATTGAGAACCCTTGCCATATTTATCATTATTTCGTTCGCTCGCCAATTTGGGGAGGGTCTTACATCTGTATTACTATTTACTGAAATCATGTTTCCTTCTAGATAATTCCAAGCCAGCTTGTTTTTGATGTCGATTCACTGCCCCAGCCGAGGCGCCTGTGGGCATCTCCCGCCTGCTTGGGATGTATGGGAAACGATTCTAGATGCTGCTGTTCCAACAATGCTTCAGCTGGGAAACAGGTTTGGGAAAAGGCTGCTTCAGAGTCATAGCGAACGAATCTCCGCCAGATACATCACATCTAGTCTCTAGTTCCCGATAAGTCGCTTTCTGCTTAGGCTGGCTCAAGTTATACTGTGCTGAGAGCTCACAGAGTATGCCAGAGAAACTTTCGGGTCCACCGCGAGTGCGTGCGTGTGTTGGAGCAGGTACTCATGTCGCAGGACGCGCAGGTTGTAGTGAAGCTTCTCAACC
The DNA here is from genome assembly GCA_017657355.1 of Termitomyces sp. K1Ac. Lineage (NCBI taxonomy): Eukaryota > Fungi > Basidiomycota > Agaricomycetes > Agaricales > Lyophyllaceae > Termitomyces > Termitomyces sp. K1Ac. Next base: position 23,275 of record JAGGAS010000019.1, on the reverse strand, counting down.
CTTCGCTTCCCTGGGACGGAGATAAGGAAGAGAAGATCCGAGTCACTGATGGCGAGAGGGGTGAATGCGATGTGGGACGGGGCGGAGGGTGAGAGCGGAGAGGGAGAAGGGGGAGGGAGGAATGGGAAGTTGTGTTGTGTTGTTTCGCTGCCGGCGCAGAGCCCGTGGATGTGGATGTTGTGGGTTTGGTATGAGGCTACTTACTTGGAGTAAGTAACTTTCAGCGAACCATGATAATATATGCTGAGAGATGACGAGTAATATAATACGACTCGACAGATGACTAGTATGTATACATGGAGCAGTGTAATACATTATTCGATGAAAACTACTTCAAAGCAGGTTAAATACTCTCGGAACACAAAGAAAAAGTGCACGGACAATTGTACTTGATGATCAGAAATAAATACTCGCTAGCCCCAACGGTTTGATCGTTCTCGTTCTCAAGTCCACTCGTAATTTGCCGCTTTCCCTGACCGGTAAGAACCGCGGCGAGATTCTTGGCGATGTCCTCGAATAAACCGTTATAATCTTCAGCTGCAGAATTTTGCTTTGCCGTTTCGCATTTAACACCTCATTTACTACACTCGTCACCGATTCAGCCGCCGATTCATCGTTGCTTTTGACCACAATCATAATGTATTCAAGCTCCGTGTTGTGACGCACTGAAAACGAAAACGAGTCGCTCGAGTCTGTGACTCGGTCAACGTGCCAGGCCAGGTACTTTACGTTTGGGAAGAAATAGATGACTTTCTCGATTTCCATACCGGCATAAGGTATGAAGAGAGCTGTTATAGTGTGCGGGAAGCTTCCGAACAAAGTGCTGGTCGGGGGAGGCGTGGGATAATACCTAACTTTTACTTTGAATGTACCCTTGGCACAGGAGACCACGACGTGATCTGCAGTGGTTGTATCAGATACAGAAAAGTCAGATTCAGACCCAGAGAGAGGCTGCAAATCGCCATACGCCAAGTGCGTGGCGTTAACAACTTCAAAGAGAGATCGAGGATTCTCAACGCAAGCTGTGCTCAGTGATTTTAGCGCGGGCAGGCGGAACTGTAAGAAACGTTCATCGAGCGTGCCGAGATACATAATATGAAGTTTGGGGAGAACATAGGGTGGCGGTCCTCCGTCATAAGGAGGCCACACGGCATTCGTTAAAGCTTGGTCGAATTCCGCTCTGATAGCTTTCTTAAATAAGCGAGTGTATCCCGTTTTGACATCCTTAGATTGTCGAATCGGATCTTTGAATCCAGAATCTAATCTGGTAATCGGCGCCTCCGCCACACTTGCTTTCCCGAACTCCCCAGATTCTTCATCGTCATAGATATCCGGCTTCCACGTTCCACGTTGATGGTCTCCCCAAGTATCAACATCCTTGAAGGTCCGGCAGTGGGCGATCTGGCAGACTTCGAGGTTTCTCATGTACCGAAGCATCATCTCGACGCGATCCATGCGTATTCCAAAACCAAAAAGGTCAATGCGGCGCAGCGTACCAGCACAGTACGTGCTGATGGTTTTCCACAAGGCATTGTGTGTGAGATGCGGGACGCCAACTTGTAGGGTTCCTCGTGTCTTGTTGTTCACATGCGCTATCAGGATTTCGAGGCGCGGACAGGCGGGAATAAGACCCCAGAGTGTATGACCCCCTTCGTCCCACGCTTGATCAAGATAGCTTAATCCTTTCACCATACCCAAGTATATATCAAGACGACGGCAGCTATGTCCCCTTGGCTTAGTGTGGCCGGATGGAATTGTTCTCAGTCGATCAAGGAGGATGGGTACGAATTGGAAACGGAAGATGATTACGACCTCGTAAAGATACAGCTCCATCACGTCGTGGAATATCTTGGAGACGAGGGACAAAGAAGTTTTCGTGCGCATAGAAGTGTGAATCAATCGAAGTTTGGCGTCACGATTTTCCATTTCGACATTGTTAAACGAAGTGTCGCAGGCCTCGGGAACATGCGTAGCAAAATGAAAGATTAAGGAATAGATCTCTGTTGGCAATGGCGACATGTATGCATAGTATGGGTGTCGGTCAAATTTCACTATGTAGCATAAGGAGAGAGTTTGAAATTGTAATTTGAAACACACTTTGGCTGAGACAGCGAGGGGCTTACCCGGCAGTCCGTCCGTCTGTCCGGAGTCTGTCCGGCACTCCATAAACATGTATTACTGCATAAACTTCCACGTGGTTCTCACCTCGATAAGATAACCCGGCGTGACTTCGTTAAATGGTATTTTTTTTAAAAAAAAAAAACAGTGCCCACAACGACGGGACGAGGCGGAGCTGAGGACCTCATGTACGAATTACATAGATGGTCCTTTGGATATCCTCCAACATAGTTACAGATGCGACGACCGTCCCGATTCTGTGATCCACCACCATCAGACAGCTCATTTCGCCTAGCACTTCAATTCTCACCTCATTTTTTCCTGCCTCGTGTAATGCGAAATCAAGGAGATGAGTTTCCAACGTTGTGGGGTTTTGCGCAGCTGGACTCCAATGTAAACTGCGGCTAGCGGATTCTAGCGTGCCAGGCAAAACAAGGAAAGGAAGAGGCGTCAGAAGAGAGACGTCGCTCCACCTCTAGGGTGGCGGGCGGAACAGTAGCCCGAGCTATAAATTAGAACATAATGTATATAGATCATGTCATGTCCGCAGTCCCTGCATCTCAGGTCTTCGCAATATCCTCCGACCTCTCCGCTCCGGCCTCGGAAAGATTCTTGAAGACACAAGTGGTCGTCCAGAGGCCCACCAATCATGGTCCGAATTATCGACATCTCTTTGCACCATCGCAACATTTGGTGAGGTGTCAACATTCGCGGGCGTCACATGTAGAGAGGGAGTGGGAGCCTGAATGTCCTGCTTCGTTCCTCTCCCTCGCTTGACCTTGATAACGACAGCCGTAGCAGCTAGCACGATCAAGAGAAAAAGGAGTAAAATGCATCGTCTCCTTCCTGTACGCCCCTGATACCCTTTCGCTTGCTTGAGTTCGACAACTGCCTCACCAACATGTACCGCAGTCTGCTCAATATTGTATTCTATTGAATCAAGGAGTGTTCCTTGGTCGATGATCAAGGTGGAAAGGTCTTTAAATAGGTCTGCAAGGTTGGCGATGGAATTTGCCAACTCGTTGAGGGAATGAGTACGGGCATTTACGGTGTCTTGGTCGTAGGCGTCTGAGATGAGGGATTGCGATTGCAATTGCGAAAGTGATAATGACTGAGATTGTGTGTGCCTCTGTTCACTATGTTAATGAAGACAGAGTAAACATCAGAAACAACACATACGGCAGCGGCAACGTCATCGTCGGCTGCACTAGTGCCTTCAGACCCCTTTAAAGAAATTGCGCCTGAAGCAATAAGTAAGTCTTGGTTCTTGATAGCGTGACCTTGGAGTTCTGCAATGAGATGATGAAGGCCGTCAGTTGTCAGGTCCAGAATTAGGGCTTTGATACGCACTCTCCATATACACCCTCTGTTTCTTGCGAAACGCGGCACTCAGATCCTGCAGCTTCACAGCCAGCCCGCGTTGCACATTTTTAGCCGCAACAGATTCAGAATGCGCTTGACTTGCAGATTGGGATGGCGGGAAAGAGTGTTGTGGAAACCCGATCTTTTGTATCAGGGTTTGACATTGTCGAAAGTCTCGCGTTATGTCTGTGGTAAGAGCCTCTATTTCACGTTCTTCCTGCGTTCTATCGGCAAAACCAGGTAGTACGTGCTTCGCATGAAGTTTGTCAAGAGCAGTTACTGTCTGCAATGAGGTCAGGCACTACAAGCAGGTGATTTCCTAACTCACTTTTGGTTTGAGTATCCGCTAGTATCATCTCTACCTGGTCCGAGAAGTCTACCCTAATACATACAACGTCTGAACGGCGAATCTATAGAGTATCGAAGCAGACTTACCATTTAGGTGGTAGGGAAGCATCGAGAGTCAGATGCCGCGGTGCTGATATAAGGCGTTCATGTTCGTCATCGTCATCGTCGTCTCCATAGCTTATTGGTCGTCGTGTGCGTGGTATTGACTCGCGATATGAAAGAAATAACCCAGTTCTTGAGCGAGTCGTACATGAAGAGGAGGCAGCTGTGGAGGATGACATGAACGCAGGCACAGAAGTGTCATACTCCGCACGTGGCAACGTGGTCAAGGGAGGGTCGCGTTATCTCTTTACTTCGACCACTGACCAGTGACCATCGGCATTCAAAGCTAGGGTCCTCCATACCAATTCAAATTTTTCAACTGCTTGGATCATTGACATACGAGGATGACCCAGTGTGAGTGAATCGTTATTATAAGTACATACAAAGTTCGAACTCGGCGCGCAAAAATGTGTGGTATATGTGTGACCTAGTAACTTCAGGTTTTAGCTGGGTTCAAGGGGCCCTAGCTATGCAGGGGTGCTTCACAAAATTCCTCCAAGTCGGCTTCATAGCTGTCCTGTTTTCGTGACCCTTTGAACATCACCGCGATCCTATTCAAATCATAGACGTCGACCGCGTCGGACTTGTCAGATAGCAAGATTCCGATTACATTCTAGGTCTTGACCTGCTAGTCTTAGGACTGTATCGGAGATACGGAGATTGCGGACACGTACTGGTGCAAAGAATTCCACGAGACGTGCGAGCAACACGAATTGGTATAAAGCCTCGTCGTTCAACAAGTGTTTTCGGTGCTTATCGATATATCATGATGTAAGACGCCGACTGGCCCGGGCCAGGTCGAACGAAGAGCCACTGTGTAATAGGACGTGTTTCGAGACCAAAACTGGGGCATATGTTGGGGTACATGCGTGCATTGCACTTGAAGATCACATCTTCGTTTGATTGCATGAAGTTGAACAGTCCTGTATATAGGCTTCATTAGAATCTAGTTTGTAGAATCCGAATCATCGTAGCTGCCTGTAGCTGTAGAGGCATGGGACCTTGAAGATTGAACTATAGATAAACCATACAACCGCGAGACCCACAACTTCACTTTCCACTGCACGGTATTCCGTGCGGAAGAAGCGTCGTCGAGTCTCCTCTCTCACTACATCATCACCAAAACCGCACATGTCTATGTATATCCGCCGTACCAGCCCATCGGCCAGCCTATTGTTAACATCTGCGAAAGGCTCTCGCCAATACTCTTCCTCGACCTTCTTCGTCCATTCTTTCGAGCCCCATCGTGCATTCTGTGTAACATCGACAGAAGCAACACTTTTTGCTATTGATGCAGCACCAACACCACTTTCTTCCCAATTCCTCTGATACCCCTCCGAATCTGTCGTCGGCAGTGACGGTGGTGCAGGAGTACTGGAAGGGCTAGTGATGGGCTTGAGTTGCCCACCACCATTTACGCAGCCGCCGGGACATGCCATAACCTCCACATAATCGTATGCTCTTTCCTTCTTCTCTTCTTTACCCTCCGCTGCCTTCCTATTCGCTATACGCCGTGCAAGCCCAGCACCTGCGCGGCCTGAAAGCTTTCCTGCTGCTCCACTTCCAGTGCGAAGACCTCGCTCTCGCCCGACGCGCCGCACCACATTTTGCAGGTTCCTGAAGCCATAGCATTTGGCCCCCTTGAACACTACAACGTCTCCATTGCCTGGTTCATCAGCACTCTTCGTAAGGATGTACTCCTCATGGTCTGCGCCGCGAACGGCTTGGACTTTCAGTGTCAACGGAACATCTGATGTCGCTTGAAGATGTGTAATAATAGCCTGAAGGTAGGAGCCAGAGGACGACCCTGGGTGTACCAAAAGCTCGGGAAAGCGTATCGGAGGTATGTCTAGTGTAGACGCTGCTGGATTTGTGGGGTGGGAGGCATTATGGAATGGATCAAAGGCTCCAGATGAAGTGGTGGGGAGGTCGTCATCGAGCTCGCCTGGGACGGGCTGCGTAATGTCCCACGACTTTTCCTTCATAAGACGCTCGAGCTCGCCAGTTGTGATAACACAATCAACGTCGCGTGTCGAGTACACTTCATTGTAAAAGTCAGTGCGCGAAGCCTCAAGTTTCTTGTCATAGCAGGGCATCACCGTGACATGATAAATCTCGCCCGGTCTGGAGAACATATCAGTGAGCTTCAACAAAAGATATCAATAAAGTATACGCACGCCTTACCCCACCGTGCACTCATCCAATTTTTTACCAGTGTGCCCATGACCTGTTGTGGGCTCTTTGTCCGCGAGATAAACGGGAGCATCTCTGAATGAGCTTTTTCAGCATAACATATCCATCCCGGGCACGCACTCGTGAGCATCGGTAGTCCCTTTGTACTTTCATCAGCCGAGCTACTGGTCATGTCGCTTCCCTGCTTGTCCCTGGCAGCGCGCCACCGTTCTTCGAATTCAGCGACATGCTCCTGGAGTGCAAGATGGCGCGCAAAAGTCGTGTCGAATACGAAGGCAAATCCGAGGGATTCTACACAGAAGGCTCGGATGCGCCGTAAAATCTGCCGTGATGTTGGGTGCTGTCGAGATGATGAAGATGCCGCCGTTGCTGCCGCAAGCGAAGCAAGGGTTTGAGGTGATATCGAAATAACAGGAATTTTATAAGGTTCTGAGGTAAGGGATGATGGCGAGGCATTCAGTACTTTTTTATTAGCTTCAAGAAAGTTTAGGACTTCGGTATGTGACTGGAGAGTGATAAGGACAGATTCGGCCGAAGTAATACACCCACTAGGATTGGTCATTTGATGGTCACATAGTTCAAGGACGGAAAAACGTACGAGCACGCAAGGCAATCATTTAAATTTATTTGAGCTTGCTCTAGTTTTTTCGCCGGCGCAGGGGCCGTGTCGCGTGAAGGCCCTCCGCTATCTTGCGTCACTTCGTAATAAGCACCACTCCTATCAATTTGAATCTCAGTCTGGGATGAACATTTTTATTGAGTGTCAAAAGATATCCGTAGTCAATGAGGGCATACTGTAGCAACGCCCAGATCTTTCTCTGACTCTTTGGAGTTGACCTGTGTTACGGGTTTGATACAAGCCTGGGATGGTGTGATGAAATCATTTAGATCGGTGAGCGTCTGGAGATTATTCCGCTTTAGTCTGTCGTTGAATTCAATAGCTATAAACATACGAGTGCACCAGAGAATGCCATAGATGGATGGAATACAGTAGTGAGTAAATCATCGGATCGGATGGTGACTGTACCGACCGAGATAAAAATAGATCTTTGATCCTTATTCACACGTGATGAGATGCATTGATGGCCCATCAATTCCGGATGTCCGGCCCGATGTACTTATCTCAAGATTCTGAAAGAACTCCTCAGCTCAGGCCTCGGCAGCAACTGGACAGGGAGACTGGGCTCACGAAAGCCATTGTACGTCGGAATCTAGTCTACGTATCCCGATAGAAACCAATATCTTTTGCCTATCATCTCTTTGTGGTAGTACATGATGAAACGACCATCTAAATTGTTGTAACAATGAGTCAAATCGGTATACGATTCGTCTATCTCTTTCTAAACTAACGCGCAAGTCGTGCCCGAGCCATTTAGCAAGACAGATTCTATTCACCAAAGCTTGTAATGGACAGCCGCTGTCATTCATACTCGTCGGTGGTCTAAGCTCAGACTCATGCTAAATTATCGCTGCGAAGAACACTAGTCTGATCAGCCGCTCGCAGTTGGGTGGGTCCGGCATTGAAAAGAAATGTGAGATATTAACCTAGGTCCTAGATGGTCGTGACGAAAATTTGAGCCGTGTCGTCACGCGTATGTACATTGTATACTATGTGATCGAGTCGTCCATTCCCATTGTCACGGGTCCGCGTCATCATAACTTGCAACTCCCATCTCATTATGGTTTCTGTTGCCCCACGAACGATTGCTCTGACCCGCTTTCTGGCACGTTCCTTTGCTTCATTGCATAATGCGCCTCCACCGAACAAAAGGTAGAGTTTGTCGCCACTGGGACTTTTTGGCAATGTACTAACTCGACTATTTACCATAGTCCCACAGGTACGTTACACGGCCTAGAGGCCGCCACCGCACACCCACGCTGAACAGAGCCTTAGCTATAGTCATGATGAATATGGGTGGCCCTGAGACCGTTCGTCGCATCCTTCAACTCTAATTTGCTGGCTTGACATGTCAATCAGGTTCCAGAAACGCACGACTTTCTCAAAAATCTATTTTCTGATGGTGATCTCATCCCGTTGCCATTTCAGCGTGTTTTAGCGCCGTTTATTGCGCGTCGACGGACACCACAGATAGAGAAACAATACCAGGACATTGGGGGCGGGTCACCAATTCTGAGGTGGACGAAGCTACAGGGTGAGGGCATGGCAAAGCTCTTGGATGAGTTGCATCCCGCAACAGCCCCGCACAAGGCATATATAGCTTTCCGCTATGTTCGCCCCATGACCGAACAAACGTTAGCAGAAATGAGGGCGGACGGTGTGAAAAGGGCGATCGCGTTCACACAGTACCCACAATATAGTTGCAGTACGACAGGGAGCAGCTTGAATGAGATCTTTCGGAAAGGGAGCACGGGCAACACTGGGGATATCGAATGGAGCGTCATAGACCGATGGGGTACTCATCCAGGTTTTGTTGAGGTATGGTTCTTAATTGAAATTGTCACATTATTTACCGGGGAAATCACGAACAGGCTGTGGCACAAAATATAGAGGCTGCCCTTGCTAAGTTTCCTGCTTCTACTCGGAAGGACGCTGTTCTATTATTTTCGGCACATTCGTTACCTATGTCTGTTGTGAACCGCGGAGACCCCTACATCCTCGAAGTCTCGGCATCCGTCTCTGCCGTCATGGATAGGCTCGGGCATAGTAATCCCTATCGGCTGGTATGGCAATCTCAAGTGGGTCCATCGGCATGGATGGGCATGCAGACGGGGAAGGCGCTTGAGGGTCTGGCACGGTTGGGTAAAAAGCAAGTTGTTCTGGTGCCGATTGCGTTTACCAGTGATCATATTGAAACATTGTATGAAATCGATTTGGAATATGCCGAGGAAGCACGCACGGTGAGAAGCTCTCTTTTCGTCACGAAACGCCGAAGACGAGAACTAACCTCCTCATTTCTCGCCTTGGCTACGGCAGCATGGCATAGAAGTTCACCGTGCGGAGTCACTTAATGGGTCGCCGGTGTTCATTCGGGCGATGGCCGATATTGCTGCACAACATTTGAAGGACTGTAGCGCGGGGAAGGGCCCAGTCAGTACTCAATTCAGTCTACGGTGCCCGGGATGCACGAATGGGACGTGTGGGCAGCAGAAGACGTGGTTCTCGCGTGGAGGTCGTTAGTAGTATGTACGTGAGCCGGACGACGCGTTCGTTATATAATTCATTTCAAAAGGCCCCACCTAGTAAAGAACTAGAGCTTATGATCCTTTTCAGGATCGGTTGCTGAGTCAGCATCTCCCTCTTCGGACACCACAACTTCCTTGCGCGTTTGTACGCGTTTGAATTCCATATATAAGCCCTAAGCATCCAGATTTCTTCGCTATCTTTCCTTTCTTCTCTTACATGGCCTCTGCAACCGTGGTTTCTTCACCAGGCAAAGTCCTGATCTCAGGGGGCTACCTCGTACTTGACCCCAAATACTCTGGCACCGTGGTGTCCACGTCGTCCCGATTCTACACTATCATCCGGGAAGATCCCTCTCGTGGCGCAAATAGTATTCGCGTGAGGTCTCCACAGTTCTCTAGTGCAACCTGGGATTACTCTGTTTCGACAACGCAAACTCCTATAAGGGTGGATGAGTTACCAACGAAGTGCGTTACAAATCATTAAGTGTTATCGTACGATGCTCTTATAGAGATGCGGGAAACCTATTTCAGTACCAGCGAAAACAAATTTGTCTACCTAACGCTACAGATTACCCTCGTACTCATTGCTGAGATCATTGGAATTACATCGCTGAACGCTGTCTTGTCCAAAGGTCTTGACATTGCGATAGTTGGAGATAACGATTTCTACTCGCAAAGAGAAAAGGTAAGGGTGAAATTCAATGTACTTGAACTAGAAGAAAGTTAAAACTTCATCAATAGCTTATTTCTCTGCATCTCCCGCGAACACTCGACTCACTCAGCCAAATACCTTCTTTCACTTCCACTGGAGTCCCGTTGTCCCAAGTACATAAAACGGGACTTGGATCTTCTGCGGCCCTCATCGTGTCTCTGGTCTCTGGTCTGCTGGTCCACTTTTCAAGCATTCCGGCGGACTCTTTCTCCGTTCCCACTAGCGATGGCCGCCTGTTAGCCCACAATCTTGCACAGTATGTGCACTGCTATGCGCAGGGGAAGGTGGGCAGTGGATTCGACGTCGCTGCCGCCGCATTTGGCAGCCATGTCTACAAACGTTTCAATCCGGCCGTACTGAACGGACTGATGAACGATGAAGCTGTGAGTCTCGGTAGTATTATGAAGTTGTTCACGCGATAATGTTCATCCCATGTGCAGCTGTGCTCTCAACCTCTTCATCCGATACTCTCGCCCTCCAACAAAGCCTGGGATCATGTCATCAAGCCGTTCAAGCTCCCGCCATTGACAAGGCTTATGCTCGCAGACGTCGACGCGGGGAGCGATACACCCTCACTCGTGAGCAAGGTTCTTAAATGGCGGACAGAAAATCCAGAACAGGGTACGTCAATCCCTTTCTGCTGCCAGCTGTCCAGGTGTGGCGTGGGTCAAATTTGGGCTGACAGTGGACACCTGTCCTTTCGTATTGATTCTCCCTTCTAGCACTTGCGGTGTGGACTGATATAGATACATTGAACACGAAGCTGGCGGAAGTGCTTGCTGAGCTGTCAAACTTGTACGAGAAGGATGTCGAGAATTACACAACTGCGGTCAAGTATATTGCCTCTTTGCAATCCATCCAGGTCCGTATCGAAGCATTTCGTTTGGTAAAACAACAATGGATTGAATTTTTTTTTCTAGTGGTCAGCTAATCCTTTCCAACCCGAGGAGGAAATCCCTATCATCTCGAAATTCTATGACGCCCATAAGATTTCACAGGTACATCCCATTTCAAACGTGTTATACCCATTGGTTTATTTGCCATCTTATCTACATTAGGCCATTCGCCTCAAAATGAGAATCATGGGAGATCTTTCCGGTGTTCCTATTGAGCCGGTAGAACAGACCAAGCTTCTTGACTCCTGCGTATGTCTCGCCGGTGTTATCGGAGGCGGTGTCCCAGGAGGTATGTTGATATGTTCCTTCCGACTGAGATATTGTTGGAAACATACTTGTTATGTAGCCGGTGGTTACGACGCGATTTGGCTCTTGGTATGTGACCCTGTCGACTCATCGCCAGATATTCCGCCTGTCCAACGCGTGGAACAAGCGTGGAGCGAGTACACCGAACTCCATGTGTCTCCTCTGTCTGTGAAGGAGAGTTTTGCAGGTGGAACCCGTGTCGAGAGTATGGATAGAATACCAGGTCTGGCGCAGGCCACGGCTTTGCCATAGAGTTTTTAGCCTAAGCGGTGTGAATTTTTGGAACATCTATGTATCTATCTTGCTATCTACATATACCTTCATCGTACTTATGCGTCCAATCTGTATTATAACAGCAATAATCCAGTGAAAAAGCCAGCTTGGCTGACTGCATAAGGCAAGCCTGTGTTCGACTATGAGTCCAAGATGATCTCGAGAAAAACAAATTTCAAAGTACCAATTATGCCTACATCACATTAGCCTGAATCCTATTACAAAGTTTCAGAGGACTTCACCTGCTCCTAAAATTGAGTTTGCCATGTTGGCAATGGAGTCCAACAGACCGCCACCGGCTGTTCTTTTCTTCGCCAACTCGTCTAGGTCGTAATCACCTCCGGATATATCGTGCCCATTTGAAGCATCTAGACTTCGTCTCCGAGTGTCGACAAGGCCTACAAGTAGAGGCATGGTCTGATCCGAACGCCCTCTTTCTGGTATACTTTCAGGATCAAAATTTTCGTCTAATTCATCTGAGTCCAATTCAAATTCTACACATAGAGAATATGTACATCAGGTTCGTAATTGCAGAGTAGCCCACAGAATGTGCTGGGACACGTACACACCTGCTTCGCGACTAGCAAGAGTTGACCGTAGCGGTGGCGCAATGATCACAGGTTCTTCCTGAAACCTTACTGTATGGTCTGACCGCGCAGTGAGCATAGTCCCTTCGGCTAGGTCGTCGTCGTCGTCATCCTCAACAGAGAAAATTGTCTGGTTTTGAAGGTTGTTGGCAGATCCAAGTAGTGGCTCGGAGTGTTCTGCATCTGCTGAGGATGTTCGTTCCCTTCCTGTAGATTTAAAGGGCATTATGTATGAGCGGATACTATGAGCATGGAGAGCGCCAACAACGTCTCATGAGACACCTGTCGTTCCGAGTCGTGAAATTAGATCACGTGATCTTCAATCACCGCAAGTGTGACATTGACAGGGAGGTGGTCCGTCCCTGCCTGCAGCTCCGAGCCGCATCTCTCCTTCTTGTATCTCTTACGCGTGCTTTAGCACTTCTTGTGGCTGCACATTGCAAAGTATTTACAAATGAGAGTACTTACAAGTCTCAATGACAGAGTCATGATACGCTCACGTGGCGATTTGATGGTACTGCGCGCGCCAAGAAAAGAGCCGATTTTCTGTGCATCGAACTTTGTTTTTCATACCTTATTCCAGTCAAATCTCGTTGACTTTCAGTCGCTCCTTCCCCCGTTCACATCGTCACGAGCTGGCTATCTGCCTGGCTGATTCTCTGCCATGCTCTGCTCACTCTCTTTTCCCACTATTTTGTTTATACTCCTCTGTACTTTCACCTACGTCTTCGCCAACCCCCAGGCATCCATCGATCAATTAGCGGCTGATTACGGACTCTCCACGAGCACGTCACTGCCTTTTCCCAGCGCAACGCAAAGTACACAAGATGCTCAAAAACTTATCGTCCAAGATTGGTCACTGGGCAAAGGGGCAATTCAAACGAACCCCAATAACCTCGCCTTTGTCTCGGACCCTTTTCCTACGAAGCCAGTCGCTATTGGAACTCCCCAGAATGTCGGAAAACCCGTCCTTCAAGTGACCTATCCTCAAGGCAGCTACTCGTCCGAGACTGGTGGTGCTCAGTTCTACAACTTGTGGAATGCGACAGCAGGATCTAAATTCCAGACGATGATGGTGTCATATGAGGTTGCGTTCGAGAATTACTTCGACTGGGTCAAGGGCGGGAAGCTTCCTGGACTACGCGGTTCGACAAAATCGAACTTGGGAGGATGCAGTAGTGCCAAAGCGTCGGCCACCAATGATTGTTTTAACGTTCGACTTATGTGGCGTAACAGTGGAAATGCTGAGAGTATGTCCATTCAAAATTGAGTACGACTGTTCTTTTGACTTGATATTCGTAGTATTTGCTTCCATACCTACTTCGAACGACCTTTGTAACCAACCTGGAGTTAGCTGCACCCCCGAGGCTACCAGTATGCAACGAGGATCTTTTGGCTTTGCCAGCGGCCAGTATGTGTTGGATACGATTTTTACACAACTGTCGTACTTATGACTCACAGATGGAATCGAGTTACTCTTCTCGTCCGTTTGAATGACCCCCAAAATGTTGCCAATGGAAACATCCAAGTCTAGTATGTTAATTTCCTTTGAATATGTAGGTCTCATTGACATCTTGTTGCAAATGATAGCTACAATGACCTCTTGGCGATTGACCAACAAGGTTTGCAGCTCCGAACGAACCCACAAGTCTACTTGAGTGGATTCTATTTCTCGTGAGGATCCTTGATAATCACCCCCTCCACCATCTAATATTTACTTGGACAGAACTTTCTTTGGAGGTAAACATGTTTTTTTTTGTGTTGTAGACTACGATACTGACAGTTTGTGCCAGGATCCGATAATAGCTGGGCAACACCAAATACCACCCACACTTATTTCCGCAACATCATCTTGTACGGTAGCAGTACCGCCTCGAATCTCACAGGCAAAGCGATCAACAGCGCGTCTAGGACCGGACTCTTTGCTCTGTCGGGCTTCACGAC
>JAGGAS010000018.1:4071-39771 GCA_017657355.1 Termitomyces sp. K1Ac | reverse complement strand
TAGCTATTAACGATTAGATCCAGATCAAACCACGTTGTTATAGTGAGATACCTATTTCCAAAAAGCAGGCATATTTATACGTGATGGTGGGCTCATCATTCATAGGACAGGGGAGCCCAGGGTAACACTTTGAGAGCAACACATCAAATCGAGTGCTCAACTGTCAGGAAAATGATCAGCACTGGCACGAGCCAACAGCCTGGCAGAGGCATGCGATCAAGCGAAGCTATTAGTATTCTCAAGTTTAGATTAAATTTGTCTTGGTCTTGCGCTCGTTACTGTCGAGTGTCGAGGCGGCGTTCATTGCATACCTTCAGCAGAGTGGCAGGCGACCCGTGATTATGTTCTGGAAATCATTGGCTAGCAAGACCCTGAGAGTTCGGAGTCAATCTCTAAGAGGTTCAAGCAGAGAGAGCCCGGCACTGAGATGGTATCTTTCAGATCGAAATCGTTCAAAGTTCATTTCAAACTCACCTCGGAAGGGTCTCTTCCTGGCCAGTATCTTCATACACCTCACTCATGCTGGTACACGGCAAACTGCTGTGCAAAGCCTATAATAAACATTAAATCAATGGTAATCAATATAGCATGAAGTCGCGAAGATGTGAAGACGATGCAAAGTAATCTCTTGATGGAGTACAGCGGTAGAGAAAAACGGTAAGAAACTCGCAACATTCTCATTAATACAAACCTTATTACACATTGTATGTATCTACGTCGCACTTCCAAAGATCTGGTAGCGGCGGCAGATGCTCGGACCAATTTCGTCGTATTGCGCCTTGGTGTGGCACGAGGTGTAAAAGTCCGGCTAAAACCATCCATGCCTTAGTCAGATATATTCTGAACGATATCACGGCAGGTGCTTACGAGAGACGCAAGGAGAGATCCGCCGTACCAGACTGCGTATCTGTGGATGTTTGTTAGCTGGGTATGTGGGAATTGGGTAATGTTGCGGACGGACCGTTGGCGTTTGTGGGAGATGACGTCGACTTCGACGCCGGACGACTGGAGGAAGGTTTAGTTGGATGGAAGTGAGGAAAGAGGAAGAGATGAACCTTGTGTGCGCTTCCGCTTGCAAGTGCGCTGGCATCGAGCCTGCGGTCGACTAGCTGCTTGAGATCGCGCTTAAGGCGGTTGCCAAAGTGTTGGAACATGGTTGAGCCTCCGGACAACACGATGTTCTGTTGGAGAAATTAGCTTGAATAGCAAATGGATGGCTGGGTGACGGACCTTGTACAAACCACGACGAACGTCGATGGGAGATGATTGGATAACGTCGTCGACGATTTCGGGGAGGGGCGTGAGGAAGTCGGATGAATAGATTTCGGGGTTGAAAAAGATTTCGGGTGCGAGGAAGCGCTCGTATCCCACGTCGATCGTGTATTTCTTTAGCAGAGTCAGCTTTGTAAACGGACATCGAGAAGAGCACTCACTCTGCCGGTAACGGAGTGCTCGCCCTCGTATCTTTCGAAATACTTCAACGGATCCTCATCATACTTCCTAAACTCCCTCACAATATCCTGACACACGTAACTATAATTCTCCTTGACCCTGCCCGCAACACGCAGCTGGTCCTCGGGGGGTACATTCGCCATCTCTCCTCTCTCACGCATGAGGTTTAGGACGAACTGGGAGATATCGCGGCCTGCGATGGGAATGTGTTTGATCGCGCTGCCGATCACATAGCCCTCTGCGCAGGGGATGACGTGCGTGACACCATCGCCCGAGTCGATGACGGTGCCGGTGAGCGTGCGGTCGGTCGCGCGGTTGGATGTCCAGGATGCGGCGAGAGCGAGGACAGCTTGTACGGCGATGTACAGGCCTTTGATGTTGAAGGATTCAAAGAAGATTTCGGCGGTTTGTTCGCGGTTCTCGGGTGGGTTGAGAGGAGGTTCAGTCTGTTGGGTTTATAGGTTGTTAGTCATTGAAACTACGGCTGAGAGATTGATGTGTATGTACTAATAAGAAGTAGTGATCCTCCGGCTCAGCTCTGAGATATTTGAAGATAGTCTGTTCCCAGTATCTCTCCATGTAGTCCCAGTTGTCGATCATGCCGTGTCGAATGGGATAGTGGACCCCATATCCGGGTGTTTTGGCGTTTGCGAGGGCTTCGTCGCCAATAAAGAAGTCAAGATCCTCGATGCCACGTTTGGACGCGAGATGGCCTGGTTTGGAGGGGATTGCGGGGCCGTGTGCGGTTTGTGAGGGCGAGCCGCGAGCTGCAATGGCGGTGGGGAAGACACTGCAGATAAATTATTATTTGAATGAAATTAAAGGAGTAAGAACTTCAGACAAAGAGGGATCAGAGTTGCCGGCGAATCTGTGAACTGTTTAGCCAGTTACCTAGGTGTAATAGAATATAACACACCCGACTTTGGAGTAACCAGTGCCGTTGTCGCAGATAATGGGTGCAAGCACTGACATCGTTGCTGGCCAAGATGCTATGACTGATCACGACTACGGAGAGCAAACACAGGTAACAAATAAACGCGCACGTCTTGACCGCGTCATTCTTTATCAGAATACTTACAACTACGGTTCCCTCAGGGTTCATGACCATTACTTACAACTACATTTCCCTCAGGGTTTATAAACATCTTAGATGGGAGCAGCCTGCGCCAGACTACAACTTGAAGGACAGAAATACACCGACAGAACAGGTGAGCTATACTATTGATGGGGTAGGGGTGGGTTCAAGCTATGTGCCAGCCTTCATTGCTTGGGAAACTCTGGAGAGGAACCCAGAGCCTGGTGAAACGGTGTCAATACTGGTGATCATACTCATCCACTGCCACAATGTGGACTTACTTTCGGTTCCTTTCAGGTCTTCCAATGCAACCTCGTGTTGAACTGTGATCTGGACGTCGGAAGATTGTAAGTTTCCCAGCTGGTGCACCTCGAAGGGCGGACAACCTCCAGAGCTAAGTGAAGCCGGAAACTGGTCGAAGATACAGCCATCCATTACCGCAACCGCATCTTTTGTGAATTCTCGTAGGTCCACTTGGATTCTGACCTTGTGTATAAAGTTGAGCTTGATAGGCAACTCTTTTGACAAGTCACTCCGCGGTCTTCGGTTAGCCTGCAGGAGTTGCTTTTCGAAAGACCAAAAGATAGTCATCTGAATTTCGAGCGTGGGTAGCGGCGGGGATCCAAGGGGTAAACCGAACAATAGCGTGGGGTTCGGTTGGAGGTGCTCTGATTTTACTGCCTGGAAATTTTGATTGTGCAAGAACGTCCAATGCACACCCTTGCGGTCGTTATTTTGCAAAGGGTCGGAGTTAATTTCCCATCGTTGCTGTCCTCGCTCTGCACCCGTTGTGGAGCCAAGCCTCCCAGCTATCTGTGCACTAGGATTCGTCGAAAGTGTTAAGGATGCGGTCCCAAGGATGTTCCGTTCTTGTTTCATTTTTGCTGATTCCTCTCTATGGATGACCCGAGGGGACCAATCGAGAATGGCTATAGGACAAGATGCTGTCACTGTAGCCTCGAAGTTGGATAGGTAATAGGGTTGATCGGTCCTGGAAATTATTTGGACCGCCTGAAGTTCGATTTTGAGGCAAGGAGCAGGCCAATCGGATGGATCGGGGTTCTCATCCACCTAAAGCAAAATCAGTGCTCAATGCTCTTGTTCCATGAACAAGATGTAGTTTACTCACGACGCCTTTGACATTACATGCCACTCCAAACATCTTCTGCCCTTTGTTAACAAGTCCAGCAGATACCGGAATGCTGAAAAGTCGACGAGTAGAACCCTTTTCATCTTTACCACTTTCGCCACCACCACCTTCGCTGTCACCACCGTCGCCGTCACCACCACCACCACCTTCACCGCTACCACCACCACCGCCATTACTGCTGCTATGGCTGCTGCCGCCGCCGCCGCCGCCACTGCCGCCACCACCACCTCCTCTGCTACCTCCTTTTCCACCACCACCATTGGGAGAATCTTCCGGAGCATCAATCAAGATAATGACCCTCAATGGGTAAGGAGATGCCACTTTTTCCAAGACAGTAGAAAGTTCGTCTGGCACCTCAGATTCCAAGATGAGATAAATCTCCTCTTCTGGGTCTCCTAGATAGCTTGTTTCCTCGTCGAACCCAGAATGAAGAGACCACGATCCAGTATACCCCCAGTTGATTAGGGCTTTTCGAAAGGATTCCTTTTCTCTAGCAATGTGCAGCCCTGCAGCATCAGCCGTGACCCACTCCGAGGATATCTGCATGACAGAATTTGGTGAAGGACTGAAAATGATCTTCTTATTCGATGTGATAGCAGTATTCATGGCTGTGCCGGAGTCGATGAATGGTGTACTCTCAGAACACCAGCATGGGAGAGAGGGACGAGTATCACAAACGATTGATGTTGAAGAGAAGGATGTTGAGGAAAAGGGGTGAGAACAATCATAAATAGTGAGCTAGACAAGGCTGGGGGTTTTTCAATAGGAGAGGTGGGTAAGAGTGACATAGCGGAAAAAATAAAGAGACACACAAAGAGGAGGTTATAACTGAAAAGCAGAGAGGCTGACAAGACATGCTCCTAAATTGTTCAACATAGTACAAATGATCAATATGTATTACAGGGAACTGGTCAAGAACCGGTCGAAATGTTGAGGACCATAGAGTGTACGACACTCTCCCTCCCGATGAAGAGGACACAGCTGAACGCTCTGCCCTGCCCCACTACAGCTCTACCACAATTTCCATGAGCGGATTTTACTGCTTGTTCTTGAACATCTTCTCGATGGCCACGGTCGAGTAGGACTTGGGGCGTTCAAGAGCTGTGAAAGAGAGACAGGTTGGGCATTCAGAAGCAGGGATGGTAAAAGAGACATACGAGCACCGAGCGCGCGATCCCAGATCAATTGGGCAGCGACACCGAAAGCACGAGAGACACCAAAGAGAACAGTGTAGTATTGCATTTGAGTGAGACCATAGTAAGAAAGAAGGACACCAGAGTGAGCATCGACGTTGGGCCAGGGGTTCTTGGCCTTGCCAGCCTACAACGAGCAAAAGCCCTTGAGTACATATATAAACCGAGAACCACTAAGAACAGACCTTGAGAAGAATGTCAGGAAACATGTTGTAGATTTGTCCAACGAGCTTGAAGAGCTTGTCCTCAGGGAGGTGCTTCAAAGCAAATTCGCGTTGAGCAGTGTAACGAGGATCGGTCTTGCGGAGAACTGCATGGCCATAACCAGGGACGACCTGTCCACTCTTGAGAGTATCCCATACGTACTGGCTGACAGCCTCGTCAGAAGCATCCTCGCCAATCTTGGCTTGCATCTTGCGAAGCCATATGAGGACCTCCTGGTTGGCAAGACCATGGAGAGGACCAGCGAGACCATTCAAAGCGGCAGCATATGAAAGGAAGGGATCTGACAGGGCAGAGCCGACAAGTTTGCCAGTGTGAGCGGATACATTACCACCCTCGTGGTCACTGAAATAAAGTTAGGATGATTTTGATTTCATATAAGGAAAGGGATATACCTGTGAATAGTAAGGTAGAGACGGAGAAGCTCAACGAAAGCATGGTTGTCACCAAAGCCCAAGAGAGTGGCAAGGTTATGGGAGTAATCCTTGCCCGAATCAATAGCGGGAAGCTTGCCTTGTCCAAAGACGTTGCGGTAAATACGACCAGCGATGTTAGGGAGCTTAGCAATCCTGTGGGACGTGAATGAGCAAAAATAGTTTTGACCGTTGTCATGAAACATACAGGTCCATGGAATCCTCAAAGGTGGGTCCCCAGTACTCCTTCTTGGAGATACCATCCTGATACGCCTTGGCAAAAGCCGAGTTGTGATTAAGCTAGGTACAAAGTCAATGAACGTTGGATTGAAACGAGGTGGAAGTCAACAAACCGCGGTGACGGCCAAACTGAATTGGCTCATGGGGTGAAGAGTGGGGGGGCATCGGTCAAGAATTTCCTCGACAAACTCAGGGATGGCTGAACGAGCAGCCCAGTCTTTGGAGAGCTCTGCGACTTGCTCTTGAGTAGGAACCTCTCCCGTAACCAAAAGCCAGAAGAGGCCTTCAGGAAGGGGTTCTGAGCCGCCGGGTGCCTTGGGGAGGAGTTGCTGGCACTCGGGGATAGTCTTACCACGGAAGCGGATGCCCTCCTCTATCATTCCATGAATGTCGGCGAATTTGAGACAGCGTTGATAGCACATACCGGAGTCGAGCACTGAACCATCCCAGATGAGTGCGGGGAGACCTCTCATTCCACTGGCGACATGTCAGTCGGAAAACTAATGCGCGTGTCGTGTCTCCAAGAACTCACCCATAAAGTTGATCAACAAGAACGGGGCCAAAAGCCTTTTTCCCATGCTCTGCACGAACAGCTTTTACCTAGGAAGTACATGAATATCATAGCAATAATAAGCCAAACATATATAAGTAACGCACCTGTTCAATTTGAGCGGGAATGAGTTCTGCAAGTCGCTCCTTCAACGTGATGGGTTTTGAAGATGTTGAAGAGAAGCGAACTGAAGAGAAAGCTGAGCGGGCGACAGAGGAACGAGACTATAGAGCTTGTTAGAAATTAAGGGTTGAAATACAAAAGAGTGTGACTTGCAAGCAGGGAACGAGCAGAAGCAGCCATGATGTGGGAAGAGACAAAAATGAAACGGGCGAAAGTGACGAGATGACTTTGAAACCATTGACCCAACACGACCGGCTCAAAAATATAGACTCGATCACGTGTTCCCCCTGAGATGCCGTTTGGACTTGGCAATGGGCTTTCTCTGTTCCACTTTCTCCGTACACATTCATTATGGCAAAGCGCAAACGTGATCAGACGCAACAGGCTGATAATAAGCCCATCGATGCTGCAGTGGCTCCACTTCCCCAGGTTTCTTTTGAATTTTTCGTGTACTTATTCACTTCGATCTGACAGTTTCTCCAGAAAAAACACTACAGGCAACGGGCACATGCCAATCCCTTCTCAGATCACACACTTGACTATCCGGCGTCACCCAGCCATATCGATTGGTCGACACATTATCCTGCTTATGCGAATACTGGAAAGCTGCCTGAATTCGCCGATGTCGGATGCGGTTTTGGGGGCCTCTTGATCACCCTCGCCCCTCTGTTTCCCGATACTTTGATGCTAGGTGGGTTCCTATCATGCCGTCAATCACGTCGATGGGCGCTTAGATTGCTATTGAGGGATGGAAATTAGGGTACAAGTCTCGCAATACGTTCAAGATCGTATCGCAGCCCTTCGGGTTAATGCAGCTGCATCATCTACAGAGGCCCCTCAAAACGCCCACTACCAAAATATCTCCATTGTTCGGGCGAACGCGATGAAGTTCTTGCCAAACTACTTCGCGAAGCATTCCCTGTCATCTTTGTTCTTCCTCTTTCCTGATCCCCACTTCAAGTCAAGAAAGCATAAGGCTCGCATTATTTCCCCAACGTTACTTGCCGAGTATGCCTATGCCCTGCGACCCGGCGGCATTGTTTATACGATCACCGACGTCAAAGACCTCCATGAATGGATGAGATCTCATCTTGAAGCCTTCCCTTTGTTCACCTATGTCGACGAAGAAACGCTTCGCGCAGAAGGTAAAGGCCCGATTATCGATGCCGTGTACACAAGCACAGAAGAGGGGAAAAAGGTCGAGAGAAACAAGGGTGACAAGTGGTTAGCCTGTTTCAGACGAATCGAAGTCGAGCGACAATAAGTTATAGGTACATAGAGTTCTGCGGCTCACACGCGTTCATATTAGCTCCCAATCGGCTCTCACACACTGCATACCGGTTAATATTCATCCATCCGGTCATTGCCATCTTTATCTACGATTTTCCCTTCACCCCGGGATCCCATGGCTGTGACGAGAGTGCTTGTTCGTGATCGAACTGCGTTTTTCATCTCTCCATGAATCACCTTGCCTGCATCTCCTGCGAGCCGGAATATCTCTTCGAATCTATCCACATGTAGTCGGGTCTCCATCGTCACTAATGTCACTTTGCCCGTCTTCGGCATCACAGCAACTGTCACATTAGGAATGTCGTTTTCTTCGAGTAATGTGAGATCAAGCAAGGGTGATGTTGAATGGACACCCCCGGTGACTGCGCAGACAAAGTCCAGGAGAGGAATCCCAGCATTTATCAGTGCGAGGGTAGTAGCATTGATACAGGCCTGGAGGAGCCCGCCATCTTGCTGGAGCACTTGTACAAATATGTCAATTTGTGAACGGGGATAGAGATTCGTTTGTACGACAGGTTCAAACGTAGATTTGATGGTAGCGCCTAGTTCAAGGATACGTCTGTAGTTATCAATCAATATTTTTTCCTCTTGCGTGCTGCGGCGCGTCCATGCATAACACTCACTTGTCACCTCGAGCGCGCTTTCGCCGGTCGCCGATACTAAATGCAGCAACATTGACTTCCACATGAATATTGGCACGGTCGTGGAGAGTCTGTGAACGCATCTTTGCTTCCCGGGGCCCGAAGACGGACACAAGGACTTGAGTCAAACCATGTGTAATGACAGCAGAGCCATCGGCCTGGCCCTGTTGAGAGAGATCGATGGACATATCACGCAGCTCGAATTGTCGCCTTCCATCGGAGCGAAAGCCCCCCCGATTGAGTATCTCGACTCTTGAGCCCTGTAAGGAGGTCAGCGGAAGGAGATGATTGGAAGTAGATGGGCGGAACCATTATGGATCATAGATGAACGCAAGGGAGTGGATTAAAAAAGGTCACGGGTAATTGGAGGTATAGTTTAAAGTTTGATATAGACACTTATAGACACCAGCTGGCCAAGCGCGGCGTTATCCCCTTTCCAACAGTCGAAGATTGCAATAAATTATTTCTACTACTTAACGTCCATTGCTCAAGTCACTCTTTATCCCCCCTCCAAACCACCATGTCGTCTGCGCCAGTATATTCCCCCTCTTCCATTCTCGACACTGATCTCTACAAGGTATACTCATATAATAATTTCAACCTTCCTCGTTCTCAATGCCGTTTCTAGTTCACTATGCAACAAGCTGTCCTCCACCACTTTCCTGATGCCCAAGCTACTTATCGTTTCAATAACCGCGACAAGACGCCCCTGGTCCGAGACAATTCTTTGGGAGGTCCAGCTGATGGCCACTTTAAGCGAGTGCTTCTTTAACTCAGTCGATACAGATTGGAACTACGATAATCAAGCACGTCAGTCATTTTCTCTCCTCGGTACATCATTTGTCTCTGAGCTGTCTGTCACAGAATCTGCTCATGCCAAGGGTCGTGCACTCCTGGAAGCCGGCTGCACATTCAGTGAGTTTGGTACGAGGCGAAGACGTTCATATCACACGCAAGATATCGTTGTCCAAGCCTTGGTTCGTGCATCACGCGATATCCCCAGTAAGGGACGGTTCGGCGGCACAAGTAACGTAAGTTAGACTTTCAACAACCAGTATGATTCCGCGGGAAGGTCAATTGACACTGCCGCAAGGTGCACTTTGCTCACAAGTATAACCTCACCCCTATTGGCACTATCGCACAGTAAGTCGTCTTATGACTCGCGTCACGGTCCGATTCATATTGTATCAAACTTCTAAGTGAATGGTTCATGGGTGTCAGTCGACCATTTATGTCTAGGAGATCCACTCAGACGGCTCACTTCACTCTAGGTTGCGGCTCTAAAGGGCTATGAGAACACACATTCAATATCATTAGACCTCTGGGAGACCGTGTATCCCGACCCTCCCTTAATTGCACTGACTGACACCTTTACGACTCATGCGTTCTTCAAAGTGCGTTATTTAAAGTGTTTCCACTTTCATCGATATGATGTCAATGTGTGTGCATGTATATGTAGGATTTCACTGCGGACCCTGAACGTGCGCAAAAATGGACGGGTCTGCGCCAAGATTCTGGTGACCCCTTTGCTTTTGGATCGCGTGTGAAGGAGATGTATGAATCTCTTGGAATCGATTTTCGTCAGAAGGCCATCATATATTCAGATTCTCTCAGCGTGGACAAGGCTATTAGACTTCAGAAGCAAGCCGACGAACTCGGTTTTGAGAAAGGTATGTGTTTCCCTCCCTTCATTGCCATATGATGCTCACCTTGTGCATTGCCAAGTCTCTTATGGCATTGGAACGTTCCTTACGAATGACTTCCAAACCGCATCCAACGCAGGGATGGAGAAGAGCAAGGCTGCACTGGGGGCACCGCGGATTGAACGCGGGACCTTCAGAAAGCCAAACAACTTCAGTCTGCTGCTCTCCCAACTGAGCTATGCCCCCATGAATGTTGAGAAAAAGTGTGACATCAGATGGTGACGGCTGAGCCACAGATGAAGAGAGCGACGTTGACAAGGCCAGTGCACATGAAGAGGCCGCCTGCCGTCGATCTCTTCATATCCTCGCCATGCCCACCAGGCCCCGTCTACTATCCCAGGGACAACGCCCAGGTCACTTTCATTGTCTTCTTTATTGTGATAACTAGTAATATGTATTGTCCAACAGCCCAACAAACTACGGTACCGGTCCTGACCCGCCTACAAGCCCTTTTCCCACCAACGTCTACCCAACCTCACGTACAACCTGAAAGGTCTCTTCCATCCATGCCAACACCCAAGTCGACCTCAACGTCACGCAAGGCCCTCAAGGTCCGAATACTCACTTGGAATATGCATGACTCGGTCCCAAAGGCTTGTTGGTGCCTTGTGTGAGCTGCTATGTCTTCTAATCCCACTCCAGGGCGACTTGGAAGAACTCTTCGGTAGAGTCCCTCTCTGGAACTCGTCAAGCTCAACCGCCCCGGGGACAATCCCGAACTTTCCTCTTGAAGCCGTTCATCCGTATCATCTCGTCGTGGTGTAAGCTCTCAAACGCGTGTTTCCATCCTGGTATTGTTCACATAACAAATTTAGCGCAGGGCAAGAGTGCCCATCCCCGTCGGGTACGTTCAGTTATATAGATCTGCTATTTTTGTTCTTGGTTGAGGTGCTTCTCAGGTATCCCAATGGGTCTTGGTGCTGGTTTGAACAAGTTGATAGAGAAGGACAAAGACAAAGATCGTGAGGGCCGCGACTTGGAAAGATCACGCTCACGACATAAAGACAAGGACGAGGATCAACCACACGAGCCTTCACACGGGTGGACATCGATGATCGAAGACTGGTTGTGCCAAGGCAGCGGAACGCGTATAAGCTCACCTACTGTGGCCGACATAGGATTTCCGAAGCCCCTCTCACCACGCCCGGCGTTCAAGGAGCCAAGGAAGGGCCCATACCAGCTCCTTGTCAAGGAACGCATGATGGGGATATACCTCGCCATATTCATTCATCGTGACCTGCGTCCACTGGTTCGAGGGACCTCGCGCTCTGCGGTCACTGCGGGACTCATTGGCGGGCGTGTGGGGAACAAGGGTGGCGTTGGGATTACCGTGAATCTGGATGGCACGACGTTTTTGTTTCTCAATGCGCACCTTGCTGGTGATGTCTGATTTGTTGGATTTTTTGCGTCGCGTTAACGATCTTTTTTTCAGCGCACGAAGGAAAGGTACATCATAGGCTGTCCAACTTGGTTAAAATCAAAGTAAGCCTTCAAACCTCTTGATTCGGTCTTGATTCACCAAGGAGTAGAATGAACTTGCCGTGGATGACTTTTTGGCGAGTGATGACCCAAGAATGATGGCTGAAGGTAGTACGGCCAATCCAGCTCAAGGACGCTGCTGATGCGTTATCTAGACATTACCGACAAGTTCGACTACACATTCATCTGTGGTGATCTCAACTTTCGGTTAGATATAACTAGACTTCACGCAGACTGGTTGTTGTCGAGAAAAGGTGAGCAATATTGCTTCCAAGTCGATAGTTCTCTAGATCTCTGCCAGAATATGCCCAAGCGCTTGCTTTTGACCAACTTACAAATATAATGAAGAATGGCGAGGCATTCGTTGGGTTTAAAGAAGCGACGATCAACTTTCCTCCGACGTTCAAATATGATGTTTTGCGAACGCTGAAACACAGGAAACGTCGGAAATCGCCGCTGGAGCGCTTGCGGCGACCAGGAGAACGGTCTCATCGATTTACTGAGGTCGATGAACAGGAAATTGAGGAGCTTGAGAAAAAAGAAGCTGAAGAAGAGGCAGAAATAGAGGCCGAAGAGGCTAGATCTATGGCCTCGACCGAGTGGACGTCAGCACATTCACGAGCTACGGAGCGTGAGCCTGAAGATGAAGAATTCTTCACGTCACCTTCCTCACAAACGATGGCAAGTTCCACTAGCAGAGTCTCTTTGGCCGCTGCGGCACACAGAGCGAAGACGAAGTGGCTGCCTTTCTTGTCCTCTCGCCGAACAAAATCAAATCAGGCTCAGTCGCACGAGACTGTGTCAAGAAAGGTAACCCACAGTTCAGTGGACGTGGCCTCGAATGAATTATTGACACCAATGGCTACTCCTGACCGGCCGGCCTCTGCCGAGCCCGTCGAGAAGACGCATCTGCGGCCCCCACAGGTGGTTTTAGAGAGCTCTACGAAATCCAGTCTTCCGAGCGACGAAGAAGACGACAACAATGACAAAGGAGTGTATGATTCCTCTCACAAGAAGCGTGTCCCGAGTTGGTGTGATCGGATACTATGGAAATCCACAGTGAAACCTGAGCCAGAACCCGGGGAAGAAGAGGCTCATGAACCTTTTTGGCGCACGCGCAGCAGAGTGGGTCAGTTTTTCGTCAATGCCTTTCGCCCGTTGTCCGCGCGCGTGCGCAAAGATTCTCTAGCATCTGCCGACACGTCTAGGACGTCCAGCTCGATGGACGAAGTGCAATCACCCTCTTTGTCTCAGGAAGTACATAGTACTCTAGATGACTCTCCGCCCTTTTCCCGCTTTGTTCAACCGCTGAACAATCGATCACGACCTACATCACCTACTAGACATCATACCCACCCCGAACTTGAGTTGCGGCGGACGAGTTCTGCAGCCGCCTCGGGACCAACGCGGTCTGGCGCCAAGGACCAACGGCGCATGACGAGCGCAACACTTTTGCAAGAATACCCACATCCATATACCCAGCAGCCAGGGTCTGCATCGCTGTGGCGGTTTTTACCTTCGTTTTTCTCACATAATACTACTACAACACAGAGCAGTACATCTATAGAGCAGCCCTCAGCACGGAGAGGCGACGTTGTGTGTCTGAGCTACCACACGTTAGATGACCGTGGAATGCGACGACTGGAGGGCAGGAGTGACCACCGGCCAGTGATAGGGACTTATGCAGTCTATGTATGATATTATGTATGTTATGATAAAAAACCATAACCCTAAAAGGAGAGAAAGAGAAACCCTAAGTTGGGAGTAGTAACCTAAGGTGCAACCATCATGACACCACCAAATCTCGCGTTCGTCGAGACGCACCATCGCAACCACTCAACTTACACTCTGGCCACCGTCAACAACGACGACCGCGACGACCGCGCGCCTCTCCTCACTCCAGCGACGCCCTCCTATGGCACCGCAAACTACCCCCATTCCCCCTCGAGGCCCTCCTCCCGCAAGGTCATTCTCCTTTTGTCCGTTTCACCGCATCCACGGCAGACTCCGCACTGACCTACTCACAGCCTCCAGGCATTCTCTCTCCCAGGCTCAATGTATCTTTCTATCCTCGGTGGTGCCGTATGGGGCGTTGCACGCGCACTCCCCCTCGCCTGTACTTGCGTCGCCACCGGTGCTACGCTCTGCTATCTCATCTCTGCCGCCCTCGGGCCTGCTCTCCTAACTCTACCCAAATGGAAGTCTATTCTCGACAAGTGGGCTACTAAGATCCAAGGCAACAAGGAGAACATGTTCTCCTTCCTCATTGTGCTACGCATTGCCCCGCTCCCGCCGCATTGGGTCGTTAACGTCGTGTGTCCCCACGTCGGAATCGGACTTGTCCCCTTCTGGATCAGCACCTGGCTTGGCATCTTTGGTGTTACGGTGATACACACTACTATTGGTGGTGGGCTTGACGAGATGACGAGCGCCGATGACTTTCATCTCATCAGCTGGCGCAACTTTTTCGGGCTTGCCGCCATCGTCGTTGGAGTCATGATCCCCGTCGGGCTCCGGTATTGGTTCAGGAAGGAAGTGAGTAATGTCGTTGAAGAAGGAGATGCAGCAGAAGGTGAAGCCAATGTACAACTTGTGGACGATGAAGAAGGTGGCGATACTGTCCTGGCCATTGGCCCACCAAGGGTCGTAAAGAAGATCAACGGCACAGATCTACACAATAGTCAAGACGACTATGATGATGATACAGACTCGGATGGAGACGTGATATTAGAATCCGGTCCTCCACTCACCAATCAAGACGACGGTGCCAGCGACCACAGCGACGAGAATATAACCGACTTGAACGCTGCCGCTGGATCAAGCAGCCGCCCATAGAACACGTCATCCATCTTTCACGACCTTGTATCATCCTCCTGCATCATTCATTGTTCCCTGCACATGCACACATTGCACATCTTCATGATTTATTTATCTTCTGCATTCTCTCCCCCAGGCTATTCCGTGACGCATAGTATAATATTTGTCCTCCTTTTTGATTTGCAGGCTTTCATACGAATACCTGTTCAAATTACTAATCACCCGTATATTCGTTGCTCTCTTATATGCAGCGAGTGGTGCGGTATTTCATTGCCTACATAACCCCTTTTTGCAGTTTGGTGGCCGACCCCGCGCAAATGTGCCTATCTTGATCCTCTGTTGTCTGTAGGCGATCGGCCTTTACTTTTGATTTACTTACTTACATGACCGTGTATGTACAAATGATAACGTATCCTTCATCCAATGAAGTAAATAGACATTCGGGCGGTACTCGTTCAAACTTTGAGTATTGTAGACGCGGAAAATGAACGCTCGAACGTTGAAGCTAAAAGTACTGTCACTTAGCCATACAGTATAATTGCTCCATATGCCTTGTTTCTCACCTCGCTGGTGAATTATATAGATACGTACATGATGATAAGTGGCACCAGATTACAAGCGTAATACATATGTAAGCTTGTCGTTAGCTGCCGCGTCGACACTTTGCCGCATCTGGACGAGCTGAATGTCAATGACACTGCTTGGGAAACGCCGATAATGGCCAGTGCGAGCACCATGATAATGTCTTCTGGGATGCCGAGGCATAGACGCTATGGTCTCGAAGGGTGCTGAGGAGGTGGATCACTCTGATCAAGTACATGGGCTTGAAACCAAGCTCTTCTCCAGGTTCATTGACAGAGAGTACGGGGGACCTTGACGCACAGGGTGCGCCACCTGTCATGCTGGCATGTACAAATTTTGCGCAGGAGGAATCATGGCAGCGGGGAAACAGGATCTGTAGCCCGATAAAAAGGGGTGGTAGGGGTGATAGTATCGTAAAAGCGGCATGGCATGATTGTTGCGAAAAAAGGTCATCATAGTCGCCGGTTCGTCTTGTGGATCGTACAGACTGTTTCGAATAATAGATAGTCGTATTGAAATATGGATAGATGTCTCTGATGAAGTGGCAAAGACAGGATTCAAGAAGATGGAACGTGGCTCTCTGCGGTTGTTCCTCCTGAAAGGCACGGAAGGTGGCTTGAAGGATTAGATTCTCAATTGATTGTTGTAAGTGAAACCAGAAGGGGGAGCAGTTTTAGTATCCAAAGCTGATGAGGACCCGGCGAAGGTGTTGCGCCAAATGCATTGAAATTTCGCTTGACTCTGTGACTCAGGCCAGCCTAGACATCATTGCTCGGAATTGTTACACTCGCTGTGTGAATTTGAGTTGGCTGGAACAGTCATTAAAATCCCTAGCCCTATGCTCTCCGAGGCATTCGCAACAGATATTGTGACGATGACCATTTGGGCAGGGGTCCACGTCGCAAAAACCCAGGTTCCAATTCCGGCAAATAGTTGCTGCACGCTTCTGTGGGCCAGATTGTTGAGGAGCACTGCGTTTTGTACCCGCAATACTTGGTGAAGTCCTGTGAAACTGGAGTTTGATGTCTTCATTTATCCTGTAAGGACTACGTGCGTAACGGTGTCGTATGTCCGCGTCAAAACGAATCGCAATAGATGCAGCAGCAGGGATCGAACGGCAGAAGTCCACAATTTTACTTCTGTATGATGCCAACTCGCCTTCACGATGTGGATAAAAGAGCACGACTACCGCTCTCCATACATCGAAAACGCGCGTCCAATCAGACTCGGATCGAACAGGGTCGTCTGGCCGTAGCCTGATCCTTTCTGATCAGGGAGAAGCCGCTAATAAAATTTACTGGTTCGTCGTCGTGGTCGTAACCTTTGTCGAAGGTTGCATGCAGCTTTTCAAAATCCACGTAATGATCAAGAATAACCAATCTCCACATTGCGCGGGAAATGGGATCCTAGAGAGGCCGCGACTGCCCGAGATTGATGAGAGAGTCGACGACCACTTTGTCAATGACCATACACATGTCGAAGCTCCTAGGTCTTAGCGATGTAAGGATCAGCTAGCTTTGCCAGGTGTGGGAGCAACTCTCAACACGGATTGAGGAAGAAACAGTGAATCGGAAGAAACTTGAGGTTCTCCCAGAAGTTTCTTCGCCGGTATGACAGAGTGTTTCTTTTGTTGAAAGATATGATCTACCTGGGCTTGCAACATAGCCCGACCAGTATCCTCCACGGCCTGACTGTAGGTTGCCTTGGAGGTGTCTCTTTGCCTAGTAGGCTCCTCGGTCTGCTCTTCTGTGAAATCATCGCGTTTTGAGTCTCGCGAAGATTGAGACACTCGTCTAGTCTCGGTATTGCGTAGCTTTATCTCACGTTCAGCTCCGTCCTCGAGGTCCTGAGTATTGACACGTCGTTCATGGGCAGCGAGGGACATGTTGCCAAGAACCTTGTCAGTCCGCTGTGGCTCAGTCGGTTAAAGAACATGTCGCGGCATGAGAGAAGGTTTTGATCACGAGGTACGAGTACATTTGCGCCCGCCGCGAAAAGGTAACGACTGGATAAATGGTCACTTCGTTAGGTAACGACTGATGAGCGAGCTGTATAGCGCATGGGATATTTTGGCTTACAATTGTAATCAACTTGCGAGTGGATTGAATTGGGTTTAAGCAAAGTTAAAATATTTTCTGTGGTGAGAAAATTGATGAGAAATGAATGTGAGTAGTCATCAAGTAAAGTGGTGAGTCCTACTGTTCAAGAGTGGTGTCAATGCGTGAGTATAGTAGGACTCGTAGCCTCCGAGCAAGGATGAAGAGCACTCTGCAGAGGACAAAATTAACTGAGAGAGCGACTAAGCGCTGATGCACAGAGAAAATCGGAGTGACGTAATAATGCCACGCCTCGTCGATCGGATCACGTGTAAAGTGGGCGAGCGCGTGTCTTCAATTTGTTTCTCCTTCTTCATCACCGTGTTTACGCGACCAGACTGAGGTCCAAGTTTCTCCCTCGCTCCTTCCCATGTATAGACCTGTCTCTTACTGACGCGCTACTCATACTTTCGCTTTCTTTCGTGTGTCTCTGAATTTTGGGTCCAGTTGCTACTTATAGCGAGGCTCGAATAGGGATTCGGAAACAATTGTCAATAACTGGGAATGACTTATCGATTGTTGCAGCATCAACTTTGTACTAGCTTGTATTCGTTTCGTTTTCAACAGTACTCCCGACGATATCCCAGTGCCCCAGGATAATTGGCTAATCGTCTATCTCAAGACCCTATGATTCCCAACTTCAGCCCTACACTCATGCAGTAGCAGCAGGAGTAACAGGCTCAGCCACGTAGGGTTCCTTCCAGTGAACTCGACGAGCGGATCATATCTCTTCGCACCCCATTGCAAACCAGGAGCCACTGGACACATCTAGGTGGCCAACGAGATTTCATGCGGATACGCAACGAGAGAAAGCCGGGCTCAGGCAGACGAAATCAGACTTGTGAAGGAAGATCTCAGTCTGGCTATGAATTTGTGCGTAATCTGAATTTTTGCCAGTACCGCCATGGCCCAGGTAAGTAGATCAATGGCTCAGGTTTTCAAATGTCATAACAAGTTGGCCAACTTGTGGGCGATGAAGGTGGCGCTACTGTCTTGGCCGTTGGTCCATCACAACGTGATGTCAGAATCCGGACCACCAATCAAGACGACTTCCCAGCCGGCTTGACGCTGTTGTCAGCACGTCCGTTGAACACGTGCTCCATCTCTCTCACGACCTCGAGTCGGACCTGCATCCATCATTGAAAGAATCATTGTTCCTGCACATTGCACCCTACTGCATGATCACTCTTCTCCATCCCCGCGGTATTCCTTTGATCCAGTAACGACATATAATATATGTCTTCCTTTTGGTTTGCGAGCCTCATCTACAAATACCTGTTAAACTCGCCGGTTATTCGAACAGAGCGGTGTTTCATCCCCCCCGCTTGTGCATTGAAGCACATTACCCCTTATCGCAATCCTGCCCTTCGCCCAATCTCCCTTCCCGCGTAAATTTTCACATCTTGGGAAGCTGGATCTTCTTTTGTCTTGTAAGCGATCGGCCTTCACTTTTGATTTGCTTACCTTGCATGACCATGTATATACAAATGATAACGCATCCCCCATCCAATTCAGTTACTGAAGTAAATAGACGTCCGAACGGCAAGTACTTCATTCAAACTTCATGACGGATTGTAGAGGCGGAAGACGAAGGTTCCTGCGTTAAAGTTCACTGACTGTCAGATAACCATTGGCCCATGTGATAGGTATGACGATACCTTGCACATTTCATTCAATGCAACCAAGTAAGCTTTGACCCGTATATGTATTTCAGCTCTTACAGTCGTGCGCTGCTTATGAGCACCTTGTAACGACATTTGTTTCTGATTAGTCCATACTTGGTGCTCTCAGTGTCAAGGCCAAAGCATTATTTATCAAAATTACAGCTATCCAACATCGTTTAAATTGTAGAGTCGCAGATCAGACATCTGGACAGCTCCTCACATTGACTCTTGATAGCAAGTTGCCACAATTTCTCAAAAATCCATATAGGTAGTATGCATTAGGACTTAGCCCTTAGGAGACCAAAAAGATAACTGTACCAAGCTTAGCAGGAAAAAAGTCAATCTCAGACAGAAGAGGCTCGAAATGGGCAGTGATGTCGTGTTTTGACATGACGTACATCTGTGTGACTGCAATGGCCGTAGAATTTGGGAGGCCTGATGGAGGAACTATGTACCAAGTACCATCCCTGCGACTTTATGACTCGAGTCTTGGGGGCAAATACCTCGAGAACTCTTTGAAGGGAAAGTGGAGTTTGGTGCATAAGCTGACCGACCCGAGTCCTACATCAAGTGATCCGTGCCCTCTCAGGTGAGGTATGAGCGTTGAGCATGATGCAAGGTCCAAATATACAACCGGTCCGGAGGTCAAGGTGTGACAAAAACCAAGTCTAGTGGGTTCATGGACGCTGATTGTGGAGAGAGGGCGGTCGGTCCCTTGAGAGAGTATGCCGAAGTCTCCGAAGTCGTTCTGAATAACCTTCTGGAATGTCGGGCTCAGCTTCTGGGGCCGAGGACGTCTTTGTGGAGGTATAGTGGGGTAAATGACAGAGGGCGGGGCAAAATGGACAAAGCTCAAAACTGGCGATCGCTTAGTACTCTGCGCCGCACGAAATGTCTTGTATCAGAAAGTTTTGGTTTACTGCCGGATGGGTTGACTCATCCGAGGGATACTTGGCAGTGCTGCAGTCTCCGTAGGTCCAAGCTGTGTCCCTATGTACCGCAAGAAGCCGAGGTCCGCGGTAGGTGATGAAAAATGAAGTCCATCCATCATCTGAATGGCGTTAAGCGGTATGTCACTGGGAGGGTTTTTGTACATCGGGAAATTGTCACAAGTTGTGAAATTGATGTTTTCAAGACACAGTTTACGTGAAGTGGATACCAGACAATTAATTGATCGAGGTGGATGCAACGAGGGAGACAGAAGACGTCGGGGGTGACTACCTAGCTAGGGAATCCGCGGCAGACTGACATGTGCGGGACAAAGCAAGGCCCGAGGGGGACATTGATGATGGCTGCCAACTTGCTTGCATTGTCGGTACTCCCTGAATCGGAAAGAGCCGTGGAGGTCGGGGATATGTACATGGAATGAGACGCGTTTCGGAATACAAGGTACATATACGGCAGAAAATATGGGTGGCGTCAGAGCAAGGGCTATGGGTTCTACTATTCTTGAATGTATTGTGACGAGGTGCAGCTCTGCCACGATGCACACAAAACAGAACCAAAAGGACGGCCACAATTGGGAATGGGCAGAGGTCAGATGGATGATCGCTAGGAGCGCTGCATTAGGCTTTATAGCAGAGACTTAGCAGGGACTTAGCAGAAAAAAAAATAATTGATAATGGCTTGTCAACTGTCACAAACATGGAATCTTGTCAGCCACAGCCAAAGTGCGACTCCTCGTTCGCTCCCACCACTACTCCCGCCAATCTCCCTCTCCGTCCCCCCGTCCCCCCCGTCCTGCTCGCTGTCCTCGACGTCCTCGACGCCCTATACCGCCCCCTGTGGCCCCCGGTCTCACCAGCGCCCTCGGCGCTCCCAGGATAAATGGCTGATCGTCTGTCCCAATACCCCATGATTCCACCTGGCTTCAACCCTGCCCTCATCCAGCACCAACAACAGCAGAGTCAGCAGCAGCAGCAGCAGCTCAGCCAGCAGCAACAGCAACAGCAGCAACAACAGCAGCAGCAGCAGCAGCCTGACCCTCATCAGTCGTTTTCAGACACCGGCCGTTTGTGGCAGCAGGCATCACAAATCCAGTATAATCGTCCGCCAGGTGCAGGAGGCGACATGAACCAACAACAGCAGAATTCTCAGGCGAGTTTCTTCAACTTTTGATCCTCTCTCACACCCGCTCTATCGGCACGAGCACTTTGCGTTTTCCACAGCACTGCAAATAATACATCGTGTTAGCACGAGGTCGTGCAGTACTCGTGATCACTCGCCTTGCTGTTCATCTTATCGTGTCCGCCTACCCCTCCGACCTTGTTACGTAAAGCCCTTCGGTTCCCCGACTAACCGACATTGTTCTTCTTTTTCCAGATGATGGACATTCTCAGAAGTCAGACTCTTGCCCGTTTCCAGGGCGTGCAACAGCTCAACAACCAACAACAATTCCCCCTTGGTGGTCAACAAATTGGCAACTTGGGCAGTGGTCCGGGAAACAACCAACCACATCTCCAAAACCAGCCTTTCCTCGAATCTGGCTCCAACTCTTCGCAGGCGCCCGCATTTCCCTCTGGAGTGTCAAATCCTGGCATGCAGCAACAGCAGCAACAGTCCGCAAACCGCAATGCCATGTTACAAGCATTGCAAGCGAACGGGAATCCCAGTCATAATAGACAACTCGAGATGCTGATTGCTCAAAACCAGCCCGGTCTAGCGCAGCGTCTCGAGCAACAGCGAGCCGCGCAACAGCAAGCTCAACAGCTCCAATCCATGGGCCAGTCTTCTCCTGGAGAGCTTTTCGCGACAGGAGCAGTTGATCGTCGCCCTTCACCTGGACATCCAAACGTCCCCGGTCCGAACCCCATTGGAAACGGGCTCAACCCACAGCAACAGCAGCAGCCACAACAGCAGCGACCACCGAGGTTTACTCCTGGTGAACTCAATGAGCGGATCATAACTCTTCGCGGCTACATCGCAAACCAGGAGCGCAACTTGGCCCACCTGGGTAGCCAACGAGGCCTCACATCGGATGCGCAGCTATTGGGGAGAATGCGGGTTCTATCAGACGAAATAAAACGGAAGAAGGAATATCTGGCCAAGATGGTGTCAGCCATGAATAATTTGTGCGTAATATGTACACTCATAACATTAAATCACTCATCCTGTGTATTTCCGCCAGTACCGCCATGGCCCAGGCGCAAGCACAACAGGCCAATGGTTCAGGACAGGCTCCTTGGAATTTCAACGGAAATTCTCAGATGTCGTCTGGGCAGCCCCAGAATGCCCAACAGGTCAGCCAGACCCGTATTTCCCAAACCCATTCCAGCCCTTTAATCCATTAACAGGCTCAGCAATTGCAACAAATCAATCGCCTTGTACCAGCAGGTCAGATAGGTGCTGTCCCCCGACCGCCTTCTGTTCAGCGATCTCATCCGCCTAACTCGACTGGGTCACTAGGACAACAGGGATCATCTTTCGCTAATCAGTTGTCGCCCAACATGAATCCCCAGTTCCCTTTTCCTCCCATGAATAGTGTTAACGGTTCAGCTTCATCACCTTCAGCTGGTCCCATTGGTTTGCAGCCGTCGTCATCAGGAACACCGCAGCTTCCACCTCCATTGGAAAAGAGCCGATTTGATAATGCATACAAGAATTTCTGTTCAAACAAAGGGGTGAAGCATGATCCTCGTATGATGAATTACGAGGGTCGAGATATCGATCTCTATATGCTGCACACTCATGTTATGCAAGAAGGCGGGCATGCGAAGGTCTCCTCCTTTTGTCTCTGGTTTGAAACGTGAGTTGTTTACGCATTATTACAGGTTTCTGCGCAGGAACTATGGGGTGTAATTGGAGGGAGGATGGGCTTTGTTCACTTTCCCGCGAGCGAAACCGAGCCAGCTAAGGCTGGGCCTGGTCTTGCCCAGCGACTTGCTCAGGTATATCGAGAGTACCTGGCCAACTTTGACCTAGTCTACATCAACTCCGTCATGGATTCCAAGCGGAAGATGGTCCAAGCTCAATTAGCCCAATCACAAGCAGCAGCGGCAACTGGAAACACCAATAACGGCCCTCAGAATGCTCTGCGAGCGCTGAACGGTCAACAGATGCAGATGGTCGTCGGCTATGCTCACCAATCCGTCGAAGAGCTGAGGCGTCAGGGTGTTCAAGAGGGAATCATTTCTTTTGTTGAACAGCACAGAGCTCACCTGCAGAGGACCGCCATGGAACAGGGAATGTTCCGCGGCCAGTTGAACCAGGGCATGCGTCCTCCTGACCAGGGTGCTTCAGGAGTAACAGGGTCTCCATTCCAAAATGGTTCTCCTCATCAGAACCCCGCCAACCAACACGCGAATTTCCTTCCACATTCGAATGGAATGCCGCCATCTATATCAGGAAACAACATTATGGACAACCGCCAGCCACAGATACCTCAGCCACCGCACCCAAACATGCCAAACGGGAACCTCGCCGTGCAACCAAAGAATGTGCCTGAGTTTTTACAGAAGATAAAAGCAGAGCACAAAGCTCACCGTTCGTTTGTTTCCCTTTGTGTTCTTGGCTCTTTCGTCGCTTATCAAAAGTCTTTCAGTTATGCGGAATTTACGACCTGTTGATGTGCCTTTCGAGCAAAGAGCGGAATTTACCACTCTTCTCAGTCAGCTCTTTGGCGCTGCGCAAGAGATCGACAAAACGCTTCCCACTTATCTCATTGTTTTGAAATCTGAAGATTCTATCAGGAAACTAGTTTCGATAGTGCGTGTCTCAGCTTTGTCCTCGCATTGTCCAATGACGAATATAATTCAAAGATCCTAACCGTATTTCACCAACGAGTGTTGTTGAACAACCCCAATCCTTGTTTCATTGTCAAGCTTGATGGTCTTAGACAGATGATGCAACAAGTTCAACAAGCCACTGAACGCATGCATGGCCATCTTCGACAACATATGGGGCGTTCACCTCAACCAAACCAGCAGCATCTTCTCCACTCCGCGAGCAACATTCAGGAGATGGCTCGACCCCCCTCTCAACTACCCGTGCCACCTCAGTCTCTCGTCTCTCCCAATCGTCCTATCAACCTTCGACAACCACCTGCGGTGAAGAAGCCTTCCGGCTCGACACCAGGTGCTGCCATCTCCACACCGACGCCTCCTTCCTATTCGGCCTCAACCCCTGTTGCCAGCGCCGCTACACCCACACAAACTGCGTCATCTCCCCCTGCCCCTAAGTCACCTAAAGTGAAAGCCCCTGCGAAACCCAAAAACCCCCCGAAACGTCGACCCTCCGTCAAACACCCCACACCAGCATCGGCCTCAACCGAGCAGGTATCGACGCCACCTGCATCAGGTGGAGCATCGTCCAAACGACCGCGAGAAGATGATGCCACTAATGCTCCTGAATCCAGTCCAGGTGCCTCGGGCTCTAGTGTTGCCAACGAGCCCTCGCCACCAAAGCGCCCAAAGACTGAAGGCGAATGGGGAAGCCCAGCTAACGAGGCTGTGACGAAGAAGGCTGAGGCCGTTGAAAACATTAAGACCGAAGAGGATGCCAGCGCATTCCTAGAACAGATGACGGAGTTGATCAAGATGGCGGGCGAGGGACAAGAGGCATTGTCGACCGACATTTCAGAGACCTTAGACCAAATTCTAAAGGGATGCGGCGGCATGATGGACGGTTCCGACCCGCTCCATGGCTTCTCATCGTTCGGTTCACTAGGAGAGCCAAGTTCGCAAGCTTCAACAAGCAAACCTCATCCCGACGAATTTGTCGAGTTCTTTGACTTTTCATCTTTTGTAGACGAAGAGAACGACAACGATTCGAAAGCACCGACCCCGGAGCTATCGTCTACTGGGCCGAGCCCCGATTCAGGCTCGGAGGCTGATGCCGCGCAACATGTATTGCTTTCAATGGAGCCCAAAACAGAGGATCTGTCGGATCTTCTGCGACTTGGCCCTTGGAAAGAGATTGACGGAGGTGAATCTGCATATTATCACACTGCCGATGGATGGAAATGGGACAGTCCGATGCCTACACTGGAACAGCCGTGGGCCATCTTCAATTCGTAGTACGTACTGGATTCATAGCTTATTCTCCTCATTCATTCCCCTTATTCCCCCAACTGACATCACTCGATCGCTCCATAATCCAACCCGGTGTTTTTGGCTTATTTTATATTATGGTTCCTCCTGGAGTATCTTCTTCCCTCACCATCCCCCGTATCATTGTCATTATTATATTCCTTGGTTACGTGCTCTGTACTACATAACTGTTGTTTTAGTGCTATCGATTTCCTGCCGATTCAAACGAGCATGGATTATTTGTTCACAATGCTACAGAATATGGATACACAAGGTAAAGTATGGCTACAGTTATAGGGTATATATTTCCATGCAAAAGTTGTCATTTCCTCGCGATGCTTGGCTGGGTGACCCTGCTCGTCGTAGTCGCTGATCGACCAGATGGATTTGCTTGACGGGAAGTATTTCCCAAAATGCGAGCCCGTAATGAGTCGACGGGATTACATGTCTTGGCTGTTGATGAACTTCTTGAAGACGATGAAGGGAATGAAATAATGCCGTCAGCCAATCGCCGTCGTTTGTTACTCTCGTTTGCAGCCAATTCGCGTTGTCCTCGTTCCCATTCTTCCTTGGCTTCCTTGATCGTCGCCTCATCTTCCTCTAACAAGCTCAGTGAGGCCGGCAACCCATAACGATTTTTAATATGGTCATCCGCCTTTTGCCTTTGTTGTTCGACCTTCTTTACCTCTCGAAAACGTTTCCGAACTTTACTCGACAGTGCATATGGATCGGCGTTGTATTGTTTGGACAAAGCTTGGAGGGATTCGAGACGTGGTGCTTCAACTTTTGTTAAGTGGTTCTGCGCATCGGTGGTTTTCTCCAAGGTTGCCAAGGGATCAGCAGGTGCAGTCGTTCCTTCGGTATCTGGGCACAACATCAGGCGACAAACGAATGGTGCGCAACGACCCCATACATACCGTGAACAGCAAACCCGCCATTTTCCTCTGGGTTCCAATCCTCATTTTTCTGTCTTGCACCAGAAACAACCACGTAGCGAGTGTTCTGAAGAAGCATGGATATCAGGTAGTGGCATCGTGAACGCTCGCCGCAAAAACGACTAACTCACTTTGGGGTCAGTCTGAATCTCAAACCACCCGTCACAGAGATGACATTTGCATCGAAAAGAGTATATGGGCGTTGAATAATAGTTCCCAATCTTCTTCTTTTCAGCATTGTAGCGCACACCCATGCCGATGTGGTTGTTACATGACCCGCTATTCTCAATCAGGGTAAATTGGTTGGACAGACCAGATATGCACGCACCACCAGATGTTGAACGGTAGTTCGAAGCGGGTGATAAGAATTCCTTGATCAAGCTTACGAGCCCTGTCCCCTAAGGCATGCTTGCCTACCAAAAAACTGCTTGAATATATCCACGACAGTATCAAAGTCAACGAACCTCTGTACGAGTTGAGACTTCCGTGGGAAGGATCATAATCTGGAGGGTAGTATCTAGGACCTTCGTCAGTTCAAAGTGGAAATGAACAAGGCAGCACATACTTATTAAACCCTTGCATCCTCTCTTAATTTTGTCGTCTCCAGCGCAAGGAGTTCAAGATATGAAGAATGATGCTCACGTAATAGACAACACGGCCTTTCCGATGAAATGATTTCATCACGATCAATTCCAAGTTGCTTGGGGGATCTATATGTATGGCAACATACACCCGTACACCGGAGCTACATACATACTTCTATCTACGACTGAAGCCCACCAATATCACCTCGGTCTCTTGAATGTCAAGTCCATCTGAAACTGGTCTGGTTTCAACAACAACAGAATCCGCGACGCGACCGTCACTCGTCTCATACGTTTGCCCACCCCACATTAAACCAGACACATCTGTCGCGTGTCTGCAAATAGATAATCAGTCATTGGATTGGACAAGAATGGCTGAGAAACTTCACCCTATGGTGAGGCGCTTCACTGTCATTGTTGCAGGTAGCTGAATACGAGGGACATTTGTAAACCCAACGTCAAGGTGAATGCTTGTCCTGTTTGTACTATCTGGTAGGTATGCCTTGGAGTTGATGAATACGGCTCTAACTATGCGTGCTTCCTCATAAAAGGCGTATCCTGCGATCTGAGGATGGTCGATGTTGATTTCAAGGACCTGAGTATTCCCGGTTTTGCCAATAGCTTCCCCAGCGATGATTGCCGCATAATATTGCGGCTGAACATGTGGCAATGCGGGTGTGGGCAAAATTGACCCGTCTAGCGTTGAACGTGTCAATGTAATAGGTTGTATCTGATACATCGAAATCAACTCAATAACCCATCGACCTTCGAAGAAGGCTGCTGAACTTACTAAATCATACTTGAACCCAACTCCCTCGTGGAAAAAGACCGTTGATATTCCCAGCTGTGTCCTGCAATGACTATAGCAATCTTAAATATATCAAATAGTCTGTATACTCACGCGAAGAGCGCGTAGTCCAGTGTCCATAGAGCTGCTCCGGCTGTGTTGCTGACTCCGGGTGCCCCCTTCGGGCGGGAGATCAGAACATTATCTGCTCAGTCGCAGTATTAAGACGTACATGACAGGCATAGCTGTTTGTCTCCCCTAGAATATAATCAAGACCTCGAGAAAACGTTGCTTGAATATCGGGAACAAAGACAGTCAGGTTGCCACGGATGGTGGATTTAGTCATGAGGTCCGATAGTAAACCGCCGTTTCCTGTACAAAAGGAACCACTATAGCGATGTTGAGATATCCTAAAGCAATGATCAATTCGGCACGATCATGGTAACTCTGATTACGATAAAGTGGACACTGACGCGGAAATTGATTTTCCGGGGCCAGTAAGAAGCCCAGCCTGAAAAGCGCCTTGTGGAGAAAACCCTGAACCATGCGAGGAGCCAGCAAATGATGCGCCGAGTAACTTCGTGTGTGAAGCTGGACTTAGATTTGCTGCTGCGGAGACATTCTGAGCAAAGGCGAGCCATCTGTGGACCGATATATTTCAAATTCTTGAATCGAACGTAAATAGGAAATACTCAACTCGCTAACCCACTGGGTAACATTGTAAGTGCTAGATCGAAGACCGTTGTTCTTATAGAGATCAGGCTCGTTCCCAATCTCCAGATAGTCCAGTACAATTCCGGCTTTCTTGATCTCGGGCAAAGCGAACGCTTTTACAATCGAAGTAGTTTCAAGAACAGCAGCGGTGATGTTGTTCAACCCAAGATTCACCCCCCAAGTGACATGGGTATCTGTCAAGAGCCTTGAATTAAACTTGTAGAACTTGATCGGGCGAAGACAACATACTTGGAGGGAGGAAACGCGTTGCTGCGTAAAAGCTGTCTCCAATGGTGACATTGGTAGCCTCTGGATAAGGTACCACTGGAGTTAATGGAGGGAAGGTTGCCTCGGCGAACTTCGTCCTGTCAGAAGCAGCCTGGAGATTAGTCATAAACGTTAAACAATCACCTCTACGTCTCGACGGAAATTGGTGTGATCTTCCGTATTCCCTCCTATCCGGATGTTTGGTGGCTGTCCAGTTAGCTGCCTGAGGTTGTCCAAAGTGTTGAAGAAGAACTCGTTCCTCGACGTAGTCCCTGCCCAATCCATCCACCTGTCCATTTCAATGGACAGGGATATTAGAGAAGGCGAGACCCGAGGTGTGGCTCGTCCAGCAAGCATCGGAATAGAGACATTCAGAGCGAATACATGAGGTGCAATGACTAACAGGTAGAGAAACTGTTGCAGAAACCCAGACATCGTTAGTCAGGAAGTAAGCACACCAATGGTATAAATACATATGTATAGGATAATCGGAATATAAGAACTTGCGAGCTCCTTATGGGACAGATCTAGAAGACTTCGCGAACGAGGTGAAGGCCACGGAGCACTACTTATTCGGAGAGAGTATAAACATTTTCCACACAATGACTGAGGTTGAAATGAGGCAGGTGACATGGTCCTGGCACGGTCCCTAGCTAAAGAGATTCGTAGTCGCTACGAGAAGCCAGAGGGCGCACAGGGGCACGAGACCTAAAGGTGTCAACAAAAACCTCGCTGGGGCTTCCACCTGACTTCGGACCGAGTCCGCGTAAGAAAGGAAGGTAGTTTGAACTCGAGTTTGCAATATGTAATCGTTCCGTACGCCCGGTCCTTCGAGTAATGATCGATATTGACGTTTCCAAGATTCCGACAGGAAGAAAACCAATACGTGAAAGCAGGACGGTGATAGTCGAGGGCCTAGATACTAGACCTGCCAGCGAACGTAGCTGTGAGTATAAGGATTTACAACTTCGAATCTACTCGTGCGCTCTTCTGATAGTCCTCAGTGTCGCCAACCATTCTTATGTCCGTCCTCCATCTGTGGTTCGAGAAAACCACGAAATGTCCATGTCTGCTCCTGTGTTACTCCATCGCTGCGCTCTACGCAGATGTTGCAATTCTGCGACCAGCGCATACCGTATCCCTCAAGAACTCGAACTTCATAAACCAGCACTTGGTGTGGTAACCAGTGCAAATTCCTCCATGAAGCGGCGTCCACAATTTTCCAAAAGAGTGCAACCGCTTTATCATTGATGACAGAAACAGGACCAGAGGGGGAGCCCCACCAGCCTGCGCTAAGTTCCCTTCTGTCACCACCCTCTCGGGCTTCAGAGGATTGAGAGCGATGAAAGTGTTTCGACCATGCTCGGGCTCCAGCAGTGAGTCCAGCACTGTTGGGCACAATGAAAGCAGAAAGACAGGTCTCTATGGTGGGGGGAGTAGATCCTAGTGCGGAGCCAGCCGTGTAAGCGAGGCCGTGGGCTAGGTGAGCAAAGAGGGGAGTCATTTCCAGGGCAAATCCAGTATCGTTTGATTCTGATGAGCAAGATGCCAGAAGTTGACAAACTTTTGAGCGCTCGGCGTCAGCTTCTGGAAGTTCTTGCATGCCATGGCAGCGAGGAGTGATCATGCGCCAATACTTGGAGAGACAAGTGGATAGGATTTATGTAATCACTCGATCGTCTTCACTCGCGTCAGAGTAGCTAACTTACCACGTTAAAGTTCTTTATGCAGAGGTTGTTAAAAGGGCCTTCGAGCCCAGTCCGGTCTCTTGCTTTATCTTTCGGAGACGGGTGTACAAAAAACCCCCGAGCCCAACATATTTCCTACTTGCCAATGGAACAGGAGATCCAAAGGAGATCATATCAGGACTCAGCGACTTCGATATGTGTCAAGTCAGTACTGTCAAGTACATACATACATCGATTGCAGATATTCATGCATCACAGTCCATGTCCTTCAGTGTCCCCGAGCTCCAGGAACAACTCAAGGCACCCCCGGTGGCTCAGATAGGCAAGATGGTCGGGGAAAGGTTCCCAGTCGTTCGAGAATCGAGAGCACAGTGAGTTGGTTCAGGAAATTCTCGACTAATGGGCCCTCAAAAGCCAAAGCACTTTATCACCGTTTGGTGCAATACTCAAGCTCTCTACCTTCTGATCAGCTTTACCAGATTTCTACTTTCGCCAAAACAGGAGATAGTATTGCTAAGGAGTGGTCTCTAGTTCGGGATTTCATGGACCTGTACCACTCATTTCAATGGTCAAATCTTATTTTGTTCGCTGCCTTCCCATCCAGTGGCCATGGGTATATAATTCTACTTAAGTGGCGGATTACATACTATCTGACTTTGCCAATAGGATGCGACAAAATTCCCTTCCACCCCACAACATGTCCATTCTTGAAAGTCTCCCAAACCCATATTCCTCGCTGTGAGAATCATCCCTCGTCTTGGCTTGCATCTTGCGGGCCGAAGGACGGAGATCTCTTGGTGAGGACGCAAAGAAGCCCGGCGAGCAGAGCATGAGCAGGAATTGCTACCTAGTCACGCTCATTCCATCCTTTGTAAGAGTTCGCCTTTAATTACTTCCTGACGACATAAGCTTGTTGGTCAAATTTCTCGAATCCCTCTCAACGTCTGTTATGACCATATGTGACTTATGAGGTTGCCAACTTGAAGAACCTCTAGCCCAGCGTTGATGCTGCCTACTTTGGTGTCTAACTTGCTTACTATG
This sequence comes from Termitomyces sp. K1Ac, assembly GCA_017657355.1. NCBI lineage: Eukaryota > Fungi > Basidiomycota > Agaricomycetes > Agaricales > Lyophyllaceae > Termitomyces > Termitomyces sp. K1Ac. The sequence goes on along the minus strand of JAGGAS010000018.1, from coordinate 9,039 downwards.
GGCCTCACCTAGATGCAACACTCTCGCTGCCAAGTTGCTGCCCAATTGATTTGGGATGACAAGCTCAACGTTCGTATTCTCTTCAGTCTTTCTTTTGACAGCCCTACTGGCAAGTCCTATTCCGTTCGCGGTCAGAAAGACGTTCAAAGTCAAACAGTTACTGTCAGTATACCGTATTGCACCCGTTGAAAACATACCTGCTATGTACATATACAAACTTGCGTCAGTACGCGCGACGCGCGTATGGAAGGGAAACGTTTTTTATTTGTTTCTGCGAATCAGATTTTTGTGTAGTTGACAGAAAAGTGATAAGAGAGGCTTTTGCGGCTTGTTTGTGTTCTCCGTAACTCATCGATATCATCCCTCAACACTTTTATTAACGTTTGAACACCCACGATCTTTTCGACACTCAGCACTCGTGCTGGCTGTCCACGAATGCTTGGGTTAACGGGTACTCTCACACGAAAATGTATCCGACTGTTTACGACCTTCGAAGCGCAGGTTGCCTCACGGACATGCTCAAATTCTCGGGGAATACACTCTACAGTTCTCAAATCTTGTCGACCAACACCCCATAGTACCGCTCTATCATTTGTACTACACCGACCAATTCGTGGACCACCAAATGCACTCCAAATAAGCAAACGATGCAGGTCAACCTCCGCAATTGACGTTTCGGTACATAAAGTTGCGTCAGGACTGGCTCAAACGCAACCAGCCTTTACGGTGTCTGCGAACATGATAAAGGTCTTGAGGGAACCTGCAGAGTTTTATGGTCTTCTCCTTGTGAGCGAATACGCTTAGAATTCTTCGCTCGCACTGACCTTAAAAACTACAAGGATATGATTCGACGCGCAGAACGACGTATATTCATATCTTCACTTTATATAGGTTCAGACGAGTCTGAGCTAGTACGTTTCTTATACATTTTCTAAGATCTGTGCGTCAACGTATCTTTGACAGATTAAGACCATTCGAAAAACTCTCTCAGAGAAGCCGTCAGTCCGACTTCACTTACAGCTGGATCTGAACCGATCAACTCGTCCGGGGGCGTCCTCCACAGCCAAAATACTCTTGCCTCTGTTGCATGAATTTCCGAACCGGGTTGCAGTTTCAATGTTTCGTAGTCCAAGTCTTCGAGGTTTGCTCGCAAAATTAGTCCCCCCGCGGTTTAACGAAGGCTGGGGCACTTGGCATGCTAAAATATATGGTGTTGACGACGAAGTCATCATAAGTGGGTGCGTGAGTACGCTGCATTACTCGAAGGCCTCTTCATATCGTGTCCAGGGCCAACCTGAATAAGTCCTACTTTACGAATCGTCAAGACCGTTATATACACTTCGTAAATCAGCCCAGCCTTGCACAATACTGTTTCGATTTCCTCCAAATCATATCCACCTTTGCCTACAGATTATCCACGAAGCCTGGGGCCGGACCTTACTCATACCAACATGAGAATTATTTTCTTGACTGGCCTGACCCACGAACTCATCCACACAAAATACATGTGAAGGCACAAGAGGCGCTTTCAACCTTCCAGTTTTCTCAACGAACGACACGCGGAAGACAGCTCTCGGCCCAGGAGAGTCTAGTGTCATCGAGCAGTGCCAGTACCGATCTAGATGACGTTCTACTTTTTCCCATCATTCAGGCAGGGCAGTTCAATATTCGTGAAGAAGAGTCGGCACTCTCGCTACTTTTCCGCAACCTTCATGCTTCATCAAGCAGTGCGGAGGGGCGACCGGAAAAACAATGTCAGCCTTTGGTCGATCTTACCAGTGGCTACTTCGGCCTTTACCAAGCATACCAAGATTTGGTTCTCTCGAATAATGTAACTACAAGGATAATTGCAGCGAGTCCTAAGGTGTGTCAAATACCTGTTGCTGTCCGCATTCTGATACCGATTGTAACCTTCCCATTAGGCTAACGGCTTTTATGGATCGAAAGGCATTTCGGGGCGTATACCGGAAGGTTATACGTTACTCGAACAACGGTTCATGACAGCCGTGAAGAAGGCTGGTCGCTTGTGGAAAGAGGGAATAGGAATCCAGCTCACAGAGTGGGAAAAGGATAGCTGGACGTATCATGCCAAAGGTGCTCATTTCCATGCATATAATTAGTTACGACACTAATCCTGCTCGCTTCTAGGAATCTGGGTATCTTCTTCTCCCTCTTCCCTTCCTGTCCTAACACTGTTTGGGTCCACAAACCTTAACTCTCGTTCAGCTCACATCGATACAGAGCTGTCCTTTATCATGGTGATACCTTCATCTCAGGTCGCAGCAGCAGAAGGCGGTTCCCCTAACAATGAAGACGAGAAAATCTCATCACCTATTGCACTCATTCAGAAACAGTTAAAAGATGAAATAGAGGGTTTGAGAGTTCATGCGATCGAATGGAAGGGTGGGCAGAGAAATGTTAGATTTTGGACCAAAGTCATCGTCAGACTAGTTAAAGGAATGCTCTAGCGCGTATTTCAAGGATCACATTGGCGCATTATCTATGAATAGAATAAGGTTAAGCCTGATACAGCAGTCAAGCTGTAAGATTCTCCTCCGTTTCTGCTTTGAGTCCTTCCAATGTTGCCTGTTGTTGCCACATGCTATAATACAGACCTCGTTGCCTCAGTAACTCATCATGAGTACCTTCTTCAACAACGTAGCCGTCTTTCATGACAATGATGAGATCTTATGGGAATTGAGGGTGAGCGGTAGTTGGAGGACAAGTTAGCAATGGGCGGACTCACCAGCCTCGACCACCGTCCGAAGGCGGTGAGCAATGAAGATACTAGTGCGAGCTTTATCCAGTAGTGTGCTATTGATGTTTTTCATTAATTCTGATTCAGTGTGAGCATCCAATGCAGATGTCTCAATAAAAGCATCACTAGTGAAATTATAAAATATGGTGATAAAACTCACTGCTTCGTCGAAAAACAAGATTGGAGGATCTTTAAGTAGCACTCGCGCAACAGCCAGTCTCTGTTTTTCCCCGCCACTAATCATTAAACCCCGCTCCCCGACCTGGGTATTATAGCCCTCTGGTAGTTTCATTATGGTTCCGTGTACGTTGGCTTTGATAGCAGCCTCCGTTACTTCTTCGTCTCCAGCATCGAGTCTTCCATACCGGATATTGTGCATGATGTCTGAATGGAAGAGGGGTGTATCTTGTGGAACAACGCCAATTGCACGGCGGAGGCTGTCCATGCGCACATCGTGAATGTTCTGGTCGTCAATGAAGATGCGTCCGGAGGCTGGATCGTAGAAGCGGTACAGCAAGCGGAAAACGGTGGACTTGCCACAGCCAGACGGGCCAACAATGGCAACCTTTTTGCCAGCAGGGACAGTGAAAGAGAGGTTTCGGAAGATAGGACGGTCAGGATGATATCCAAATGTCACATTTTCAAAGCGGATAGAGCCACCGTTGATACGAAGAGGTGGAGCGTTTAGTTTATCCTGGTCAAAGACAACATATTGAATCAGCATAATGCAGAGTCTGACCATGGAGAAACGAACCCGAGGGGGAAGATTTTCTTCGACGAGTTTGAACAAGACCTCCATATCGAGTAGATTTTGCCTCAATTCGCGATATATCGTACCAAGGAAGTTCAGCGGCAACGATAACTGGAAGATCAGTTGATTGACCATCACCAGATCACCGACAGTCATCGTTCCTATATCATGTCATTAGGGAATGTCAAAGGAAAAGATCTCCTGGTATATACGTGCCCTGAATAACCCCTTGAGCTGCCAAAAACATGCATGCTGTCAATGCTGAAGAAAATATGATATTTTGCCCAGAGTTCAAGTATGCCAAGGACGTGGTGATCTTAACAGAGGACTTTTCGTACTCTGAAAGGTACTTGTCATATTGCGCTACTTCATATTTCTCGTTGTTGAAGTGCTACAGAGAATTGCTCAAGTTGCTCCTCACAATGGAAGAACCAGAACTGTACCTTCACGGCTTCGAAGTTGATAAGTGAGTCTACAGACACAGTGGCAGCCTTATTATCTGCTTTATTGGCTTCTCGACGGAAACGGGTGCTGGTAAAAGTATCAACACACACACGAGCCAGGTGTTAATCGTAAAAACACACCGCCATGATGTTGTGCGAATAGTGAACCAGGAGTAAGCTGCCATTGTGACAAGGGTGATTGCAGCGAAGTCCCAGCCAAACTTGTAAGTCTAGGAAGGCCATTACGGGAGTCAATTCACTCAAAGTTTTCGGTGAGTGACTCACGAGTATTCCGCACACCATCGATATCTCCAAAGCCGTAGGAACAATGCGGAAGATAATGGCCTGTAGAAGAAAGGTGATGCCTCTGTTGCATATGGGTTAATCAAGGACACGAATCTGGTTGCCCATGAGCTTACTTGGTACCACGGTCAATGGCACGAGTTAAACCTCCAGTTTGCCGCGAAAGATGAAAACGAAGATCGAGGTTCAAAAGATGCTCAAAGGTCTCTCTTGCAACTTTACGTATGGCCCTTTGTCCAATGCCGGCGAAAACCGCGTTCAACATTTCCCCAAACACGGTGGCACCAATACGAGCCGCACCATCTAACGATGCGTCAGCTTGATTCAAGACATACACAACGTTGAGCATACATCCAAGAATCAAACTTCCTGCCACAACCCAGACAGTCGAGGTAGCAGTGACGTCGACATTTAGAGCATCAATTACGCCTTTGAATATTAAAGGAACTTGAACATTGAGGACCTGATAGAAATGGAATCTCCAATCCAATCGCAAAACTACACGAACAAACCTTGCCGCCAATGAGAAGCCCGAACCCAAGGAGCACTGTCCCTCGGGTCTTCCAATCGTTTTTTGGCCAGACATTCACTAACAACCGTTTCAAGATTGTCCAATCGATCTTTCTCTGCTCTTTTGAAGTAGGAATATCCGACTTTGTACCTCCTGCTGCGTTGGGTGTTGGAGTTTTGGTCGAAGTTGGAGTCTCGGGCTT